>JAQGCH010000893.1:0-18860 GCA_034699485.1 Nanhermannia elegantula | reverse complement strand
GAACTAAATTTTCCAATTGACAAAAATGGTGGGTTTAATTAGTCAAAAATGGTTTAACCAGTTAAAGGAGATCTCTAATTATAAGTACGTATTAAATTTTACATTCGTATCAAAGGATTTCGCAATACATATAGTTTGTTAATAAGACTTCGTAGAAAATCAGTGACATTTTTTGGAAATCCTAGTTTTTAGTCTGAAGTCATAAAGCTATGATTTAAATATAAGGTTTATATTATAAAAACATTTAAAGATTGTTATCCAAAATCGATGAGTTTTGACCATTCGCTTGAATAAAACAAATTTTTAGCAATAGATTTGCTCTTATTTAGCCCTAATATCCTATCGATATCCAGCAATTTTTAGCACTAGAAAGTCTTGTCTCTGATAATTATTTAGACTTTCGACCAGTATGTGTTTCGTCGGAGTGATGTCGCATTCCTGTATAGCAGATATGTATTGCACTAAAACCTAACCTAAACTTAATTCTATGAATGGTTAGGTATTAGTGCAATACATATTTGATATTTGTCAGCTGATATGCAAAACTCACTACTTTTCCAATAAGTAATATGAAAAGAAATTTTTTTGATAAAATACTCACACTTTATAATCAGACATTTTGTGAATTGGGTTATGAAAGTCATGCAATTTTTTTATATAACTTTTGATGGAGAAGTCAGGAAACGGGCGAATGAGTTCATCTATTATTACTTCAAAATTTAAAAACATGAAAAATATAAAAATGCATTAAATATTACTTTCTGGTCGATAACTGTTGCCATCAAAATAAAAATTGGATTTTTTTTCTCAAATTTGATATTTATTTATGACATAAGCATTAAAGTCGAGAATTTAATTATTAATTACTTAGAAGCCGGTCAAACATATATGAGTGCGGTTGTATTGGAAAGTAGTTGAACGATATTACAAATATTTATAATTTTAATCATTCCATTGAAATAATAAAAAAATCTCGAAAAAACATGACAATCGAGACAATAAGTCATGAAAACATGTATTTATTTTCAGATTTGCCTAAAAAAGTGTTTTAAAAGAATTGAAAATTAAACAAATAAAGAAAAGTGACTCCACAAAGGACTGCTTAGAAGTAATGGTCAAATATTCTGATGACGAGAATGAAAATTTCGTTCATAAAGACATTAGATTCTTGTCATAAATCAGAAATTTTAGAAAATATAAAAAATAATAATTCTTTAATTGAAAGTTTGAAATTATGCCAAAACCTAATGGTATTACAAAACAAAAATTCGATGCAATAAAATCCTATTTTGATTGTATTCCAGATAATTATTTGCCATTTTTTAAAACTATTCATTTAAAAGACTCAAAACAACCATTAAAAGTGAAAAAGATTAAGAAATAATATATTTTAATTAATTTAAAAACTTTTGTCTAATTATTAATATTTCTAATATTTTAATTTTGCAATTAATTTGAAATATTAATGTTTTTTATAACCAAAATTTGTTTATTTAATTAGAAATAACTTTGAAGTCAGTAATTCAGTAAAAATGAGTTTAATTATAATTTTAAAATTCTTTATATGGCTATAATATTAAATACAAATTAAGATATGTGTATCATAGAATCTATTATTTCTTACACGAATACCTGAAAGACCTCCTATACCAAATTAAAATCAATTACTGACCCTATGCTCCGCTTTATTTACAGACTGCTCTTTATCCCTCCCCTACAAATAGAGTAACGTGATTTGTGAATGGTGCCTAACATAGAGTTCACTACTTTCCTATACGAGTACTTAAAAGACCTCTCATACGAATGTAAAATTGAATACGAACTCCCAAGAGTAGTCGGTTAGTATTCGGGTAATTACCTACTACTCGACTACTGACTACCGGCTTCATGAAATACCCGGTCACTCATTCGCGATTACTTATTCATTGACGGTTACTCTTAAGTAATGACGAGTATTCATGATTACATATAATTAGTGCCAATGATTTATTAGTTTTCTTTTTTTCAGAAAGTGGTGTAATTATTGGTTTATTATTTGTTTTTAAGAATTGGTTTTAATTGATAGCATTTTCATAAAAATAGGGTCCAATCAATAATCTGAGCAATTTTCAAATATTCGTGACTAACCCGTGAATAACCATCAATAATTCGGACCCGAAACTAGAATAGAGATAGAAATTGTAGCATCAGCTCATTCCTACAGTGTATACTTTGTAATTTGCGTTAATAACAAAAACGTAAACTCAAATCATCAAAAATCTTACCCTATTTATCTTGCTGTGTAGATAGTTTTTTCCTATTCATTTTTTTTGATAGTTATTTAGTCCCTTTTTGAAGGCAACTTAAGTTAATTGTAATTTCTAGATAAAACTCTAATTTCCGTGCCATCCAGAATCTTAATTCTAGTTTTTGGGAAAATAGGGATTTAACCGAAAATAAAGTATGTTTTATTTAATTAATTATTACCTAATTCGTGCTTAAAACTTATATTCCCTAAGATAGGACCACAAATAAAAAAGTTGGTTCTCCCTATAAATTGCCTAAAGAGTTATAATCGTCGGATTGAGTGCTCATATTCTGGTTACCAGTCAATTAAAATGTCAGTAATATGTAAGATAATTATCTCATATATTTTACAAAGAATTGCTTTAAATGAATGAAATCATTGATACGGTGAATACGGTATTTATTAATTATATAATTAATTTTTAATTAAAAAAAATTAAACTTAAACTTAGAAAATTTTCGCTATGATATGATTTTTATTTTAAAATCAATATAAGTGTATAAAATATAGTTTTATTGAAACATACAATTTAAATGATCCCTTTATTTATCTTTTGTAACCGTAATTAATTTTTTTGATAAACTTATGTCTAATGTGGGTATAAAATGGACTGGAGTTTAGCATTAAAGTATTAGACCATAGATATATCTGTTTTATTTCTCGATAAATATGTTATTTTACTGCAATTTTTGTGACAACTCTTTATTTATATTATGTCTCAGTATATTTATTATTCTGTAAATTATAAAAATTACAAAACTTTGAGAACATGAAAGAAACCATCCCTTTCCAAATAAATAGGTTTGGAATCCTTTTTAGGATAACCGGTCATAACCTGACACATACCACTGTCACAGAGAGATTGTATGTAATTATTGAAGTAATTCTCATCATAAAGATATTTTGGTTCTTCGAGAGCCCAAGTAATCACACCTCCTATTTAATAAAATTAAAAAATACTTAAGTTATTATTTTACTAAATTCTAACAAAAGTGCACATAAATATTGATTAAAAATTTTGTGAGACAGTTCACTTTTGACAAACAGTAATATATGTGCACTTAACATAAGGCTATACTATTAATAATATTCAAAAATGATTTACACCTGATTTTGTAATGCGAATCAATTCTGGCAGTACTTCAATACCGATGTGACCCTTTCCAAAAGAACCTGAAGCTATGGTGGCGTCGTATGTATTGTCATCAAATGGCAATTTCGTGTCCTTATATATCAAACATTGAATATAATTTTTATAAAGCCCTTGACTTTTAGCAACATTAAGCATAGCTGGAGTTCCATCGATAGCGTCCACATTCTCGTAGCCCATATTTTTTAATAACCTCCCAATCCTACCCTGTCCTGCGCCCACATCTAAAATGCGAATCGTCTTCTCTAACCCGAGACCAACAAAACCGTCGACCGCAACCTCAGGCGCGCGATATCTTTCAAAATCGCAGATCTCGTCATAATAATTGGCAAGTTTTGTGTAGACTTCAACTGACTGTTCAGGAGTTAAATCACTATAAATAGTATTTATAAATTCATTAAAAATAGACTCATTAAAAGCCATTTTCAGGTATACTTTTACAAAAAAATTTTATTATTCACACAATTCCTTAACTAATTTATTATTTTATTATTTTATTATTGACTTATTTATACTCAATATATTTTCAATATATACTCACTATATTTTAATAATATTATTGCTGATAAGCTTATGAAAAATCTGTGAAAAACATATTAGAAATTAACTGATAATTGACTATTGCATCTCAAAAGTGCAATAATAAACAGATAATTAATTTTATACAGTAGATTCTCGTTATAATCAACTCGGATATAGGGAATCTCTCTTTATAGGTAACAAATTTTTACTGTAATTGGTCCTGTCCCTATGTTAAAAATTGCCGATATAATCAACTCCCGTTATAGGCAACAGATTTGTGTTGCATTCGGTCGTTGACTATAACGAGAATCTACTGTAGTTACTTTTCCTAGAATTTCATTATTTGCGATAAATTTCTAATTAATTGCAATATTTATCACTTGTCATTATAATAATTGATAATTTTTGTGTAGAAATGAACAGACTTCACGATTTAAATAACTATAAATAGATTTATAAATACTGAATAATAAAAACAGACTCATTAAACGCCTCATATCAGATATGATATGAGTTAACTTATGTTACCAAATATGTTAAATCATTTCATTTTGAGCAAAAGTTTGTAGTTATTTAATTTGACATTTCTCTAAATACGATAAGATAAAGACTTGTGTACTGTAACATCATTTACATTCAATGCGCAACAATTTAAATTAAAAAATGCGTTATTTCTCACATATTTCAAATTTGGGCCTAAAATAGTTACTCATTTCAATTAATTCTGATCTCCATTCACTGGTTTGGATGCATACGAAGGTATTTCAATAATATTTGTGTCTGCAATATATAGTTCCTCTAAATTCTTCATTTGACTCAATGCATAAAAGATATCATTTTTTGGCGGATTATTCAAAATAGGAGTCGAGATTATCCAAACATGTTTTGTAATATAATTAGTTTCATTGAATGCATTTGTATTGATTGACATTCAATTTAATGAACTAAATATTTCTATTTCATCAAATGTTAAGACATAGAATGTATTTTCTTCTATTTCATTAATCGCTGTGTTTGTTAAAGAAAATTAGTTGAAATGCTTTTTCCCTTTCAGCCAAATTTAAACAATAAATTGAAAATATGTTTCAAATGAATCTGTTGTGAACCGCATGTCATGTCATGTCATGTCATGTCATGTCATTTGATGACTTAATCACTTCAACATTTACATCGATTTAATAACTCAGGTTTTGGGCATTCGCTCCATATGTTAGTAATAATTTGTTAATAATAATTAATAAATCACTAGAAATGTGTCCAAAATATTAAAATATTTGATAAAACTTTATTATATTTTTCTCCCTTTGAAGACATTTCTCTTAAACTCAATAAAAAATAATTGAATTAATAATTAAGGAATTGTTTGTAAATTACAAAAAATACCTTAAAATCTGAATGTATGTAAAACATGTCTTAATTATTTAATAAAAAACAAGAGATTTGAAATATAATTAGTATTAAACTTCAGTTATTTTGTATTTTGTTTCAAAACAACACAAAACACGGGTTTATTATGTAATAAAAAGTAAAGCATTTATTAGTTATATAATGAATACATGTATTGCACAATAGAGTGCACTTATGTTATATAGTGATAAAAATATTTATTTAATTTTATATTTTGTTTTAAATGTCTATCATTTAAAAAGAAACTTAGGCTTTAACATTTTTGAGCATTGGCACTCCAGCTCAGGCTCGAGGTTTTCGGGTCTAAACTCTTCATTTTGTTATTTAGTGCTAAAATATTTTATTTTATTTTATTGATTACTGTTTAAAGACTTTAAAGTCAGAAAATATATTATTACTTCCCATTGAAGTAATGTTTAAGTTTTGTTAAAGGAAAAGAATATTAACTTACACCCAATCAAATATTAAATTACTTTAAAACATTTGATTCGCATTTTTATTCAGTTTATTTTCACTAAAATGAATATCACTTTTAACTAAATGTACGGCTTTAATCCAGTTTGAACTGCATTTTTAGGGTTAAGTTATGTCACAAATACTGATGTATTTGTGACTTTGGAGAGACTTCTGATACACATTGATCAGAGTCAAGACGTGCAACTGTTTTGTGTTTTGTGTTCTTTTTAATTCTATTATAACTTTATAATATAATAACACTTATAAACTATAAAACTTTTATTATTTAATACTTCATTTTTTCGATACTTTAAACTGTGCTCTTTTAAGTTATTTCAAACTTTATTCATTTTTTAATATCTTTTAAGAAAAGCTACTTTTAAGATATCCCTCAATTCCATACTATTATTGGTATATTTACGGAAATAGTGTTTGGGATGAGCTCAGTCCGGTACAACATTTATAAACTCTACACTCCCTAAGTATTGGTGGACGCGCCGCCAGGCCTGCAGGACCCACTCATATAACACTTATGAAACTAAACTTTTTAAACTATTTCTTATAAAAAATAGATATTTAAGTATTTAATTAAAAAATAGCCATATCTATGATTTTTCCTATGTCTGGTCCCAAACTGAAAATCCTGGTCACAGTACTAGACTTTGGTCATCAACAAAAACTTTGGTCAATAAATCCACAAAATCTGCTGAATATGTTTGAGTGAAGGGAATGACTGCACACCAGAAACCTTTTGATTCCCGCCGTAACTCTTGACCACATCACCGATTTCATCAGCGCCCGCAATGATCTGAAACAATAACACCAAAACTTCAAATGTGAGCGTCAGAACTGTTAGGACAAGAACCGGGTTTTCCACTCTTTGATGCTTTGTATATGAATTGAACGGTTGGGTACTATATGTTGGCGTCGCTCCCAATAGTCTCGTAGATTTTGCCTGCGCTCCGACTGGCAATAGAATAGAAAGACCGAAATAATTGATTTTGAGTAATACTCCGCCCGGAAAAGCCGGATCATTGAACACAAGAATATTATTGGGCTTTATGTTGAAATGCTTGACACCTGCTCTAACGTTAGTGCAAATGTGCTAAACCTATGAGAATAGATTGCGTTTAAAATTGTTGAACAATAGAAATGCAAACTTAAATCTAATTTAAATTTTAGTTTAAGAAATGTTTTTATACCTCTAATGATTTGTGCGCTATAATTGTTCGGATTCATCGATATCTCCGGTCCCAGTTTGATGTCCGAAAAATTATAATAATGTTTAAGCGGACGCAGTGTTAAAGATATCAATAATATAATGTTTAACACAATTTATTCAATAACTTAAAATGTTTTATTTTAGTTACAAAAGTGATTTAGATTTTGAAAATACAGAAAAATATATCTATGGTTTATATTAAGTAATAATAAAAATCAGAAATATTAAACTTAATAACAATTCAGCTTAAAAATAGTTGATCCAAACTATTATACTAATAAGTTCTTAACACCAATCACTATAAACCTTACTGCAAACGAGACAATCAGTTGAGATGTAGTAATACAGATACCAATAATCCAATCGTAAACTTTGTTAACTCGAACACTATTATTATCAGTTCCGTCACCACTCCTTTCCTGTCGAGCTTTTATTAAAGAATTTGAGGGTTTTTTCAGGTCATACGCGAGTCCACACCACTCAAAAAAGTCTATTAAAAGAGTCGTCAAATTAAAGTTTGATTTCCAGCCCAGTTCTGATGCTGAGTAATCCCACGGAAACGTGTGGTGATAGTTGTGGTAACCTTTAGAGCAATTGAGTTTATATAAGAAATAAGTGTATTTTTTAAGGCAACAGTTTTTTATATATTTATATTTAACATGTAATCTGTAATAAAAATATTATGAATCGAGTAATTAAAATGTGATTAACCCGAATTGTGTTGTAAGTCAATTGTCTTGTTATGTAAATTATTTTCTCTGATTTCAATATGATATTAAATTATTTATTTAGCATTCAATAACTTTAAAACTATTGAAATAAAGCTGTAAAGTCTTAATATTGATTGCTATTAATGGAAATTATTGTAGTTCTATACCTGATATCTGAAACAATATATCTTATTCTGTTATTTAGTCTTAAAGTTTTAATATGAAAAGTAATCATAATTTTTTATATCTCACGATTGTTTCATTATATTTAAAAATAAAATGTTTAGACTTTTATTGTGATGTACTTTTTGAATAAAAACTATGAAACTTACACATAAAAAGTTTAAATGATTGATCACATAAATTATAATTCAACTTTTATTAATGAAAATTCAAGTAATTTTTTATTATTATGTAAAAGTTTTCGTCAAATTATAATTTTAACAAACTCTATACAAATGAAAAGTTTCAGCGGATTTCTAGTGATCCGTCAACAAGAGTGTCATAAATGCTTATATATATTATACATAAGTCTTATTTTATAAAAGATTTGTGAAACTTCAGTTCACTGATCAGAGGTAATCCGCGAAAACTTTTCATTTGCACATATTTTACACTTGTATGCAATGTTTTGATTTTATTTTCATTCCGGTTTCTATTAGAATAAGTTTATGATATCGTGTCTTTTAAATTATAAAGAGCTCTCCTAACAGTGATTAACCTTATTTTAAGGCTAATGTTAATAATTTGATGTATAGTTATATGATATATTAATTATATTTATAGTCTGTTTCGCTCACACCATATAATTATTGTATTCAATGTTTTCCATTGCATTCAAATAAAAGAGAAGAAGATTTATATTATTAGAAATAAAACTTTCAAAAATCTTTTTCTTTTCTGAAATTAAATAAAATTTCTCTCCGACTCAAAAGTAATCTAAACATAATTTAAATAAAACTTATCACAGAGAACACGAAAAATATGACTAAAAATAAAACTATAATTATTATAGTTTTACATAAGTTATAAGAATTATAATAATTATAACTCTTATAAAACAATAAACATTTATTAAAAACCTTATTTATAAAGATGCATAATAAATAAGAAATATAAAAAATATCTGAATGCATACCTTCGCCGAATGCGAAATATATGACCGAATTGTTTTCTCGCGGACCTATATTTCGGTCATAAGGTCTGTGGCCTTCGAGATGCGCTAAACTGTTCACAAGCCATGTGCAGTGCAGGACATACACGTATCGGAAGCAAACACAACCCATGAATGAAAACATAAGCTTTTCATTCCACAAATAATATGGTGTTAGCGTTGGAATTAATCCCCAAATAATTATAATCAAAGGGATGTAAAATCGACGCTGAAATCTAACGATAGGGTCAGACCAGACATCGCTCATATCGACGTTATATCCTTTGGGAAGAAATAAATCATTTTAATGATACTATTTTTTGCTAAAAGTTTTAAAAATTTTATTTTTAAACATATATTTTAAAATGATTAAGAAAGAAAAAAGTTTGTGTAACAACCAAATCAATATAAAAAATAATATAATATTATAGAAGGTGGTGGTTCTGTTCTGAGGATTTCATTTAGCTATGAATATGACTCGAACTGATACACCAGTGTCATAATCATGATTTTTGGTCAGTTAATAAATGATAAGTTTGTGAAATAATGTATTATTTGATAAGCTTATGCTATGGGGTCCTTTCAAACCATTTCGATCACATTAAATGGAAAACATCGCAGTATTATTAGACTTTATTGAGTAAAAACTTTATAAATTCATAATGTGAACAGACCTACAATTGATTTCTTAAAACTTTCTGGTGTAGTCGGTTTTCCCCCCTTTGGCTCTGTGATAGGCTTTACGTATTAAGTAAAAAAATTATTTTGATAAAAATTTATAAAATTAATTATATCTAAAATTTAGCTTTAAAATTATAATTATATATTGCATTCAAAAACATTTTGTTCCATTTTATGCCAGTAATAGTGAAAACCCGCTTATAATGTTTTCGTCTGCTACAATTTTATTACATTTTACAGCCGTACCAGAGAAAAGTTACAAACAGTGATTATTGGCACCAAAAAATTTATTCTTTCAAAGTGAGACACAGTTTTAGTAAATACATTGGTCAGCACAATATATATAGGATGAACTGTAGTTAATATTTTATCAAATTGAGTTCTTATTTTCTTTATATTAATTGTGAAAAAATAGTATACAATAATAAACCTCTAATTTAAATCTGATGTTAAATTAAATAAACTCTATATATAACTAAAAAAATAGAGGCTTAATTATTTTTACTATCATTTATTTTAATTGATTACAACTTCAAATAGATAAATAAGTTTTATTGAACTAATAATTACAACTAATAATGAAATCAACATAAACTCAAACATTAAGATTAAGTCTATCTATAATTATATTTCATTTTATGTATTTATTGAAAATAACTTTAACACTAATTTGATAAGAATTTTAACAAATCATTACCTGTCTATTAAATGTAGTTTTTTTCAAAACTAATTGAATTAATCTTTTGAATAAAGTTATCTATAAGTTATCCATATTTTGTTAAACTAGTCATTAAATAATTCATTAATATTCTTAATAGAAAATAACAAATAAACTTTTAAATAAAGTTATCTCAAAGTGACTTATTATTAAATTTTTATTTTTAGAAATTTTCAAAAGAATTTTTATTTTTGAAAGTGAATGATTTGATTTATGATAAGTTTATGCCTTTTATAGCATACAGTTACTGCATATCTTATCATAACTTGATATAAAGTCTCTAAAATCTAATTCAAAAGAAAACTCAACTTTCTATTAGAAATCTTAAGTATATTAAAAATATTTTAAGCCTAAAAAAGTGAAAACAAAAACTAATTTATTCACATTATATTATATAAAACCTCAAATAATATCATAGTATAACTGAACTGAAAATATATTTATTTTGAGATTTTTTGACCAATAATTTTCAATTAATTTTTGTAAACAAATTCTGGTTTATATGTTATTTTTCACATCTTATCAGTACTTTTCTCCTGATTTTCTCTAAACTGCTCTATATTTAGGAGAAATATTGATAAACCAATAACTATTAATTATGATATTTCAAAGATTTTATTAGTTTTGTCATAAAAATGTTTAATATTAGAAACAATTTAACAATATTTAATAAAATTGTCTGTCATATAAAAAATAGATATAAATTTAAAAACTAATTGCAGTTCAACTTTAATATAAATCACATCTATATAAAGGCTTAGAACTGGAGTATTCATGAAAGAAAAATCTATTTACGAACTAAACAAAGCCTTGAGCTTAATGTCAAGTATTTCTGTCTAAATAAAAACAATTAACTTTGAACTAACTCTGACATCAACTCAAAGTCTATTTTAAACCTATTGTGACTTTAGTTGTGAACTCAAATAATTTTCATCTGAGAAATACTTTATTAGAGACTAGATTAAAATGTGAAGACTAGAGAATTTACATCAATTAATGAAAAAATGTTGAACTTGACCTCAAAATACTGCTGTGAATGAGAATTCATTTTTTCTGCATTTATTTTCTTAAGTGCTAACAATTATTTGGTATTTATAGTGAGTTTACGTTCATTTATAAAAACTTGATTTGCATTGATTTTAAGCCTTAATAAGTGCTGATAAGAGATTATTACTGTATTTTTAGTATACCTTTAATATAGTAATAATGAACTGTTTCAGGAAAGCAAGTATTGAATAACTTTCAAGCAACTTAAAGGAATTTTTTAAAACTATAATACAAACTATATTTTTAATTGCATTGAAATATGTGAATCACAATGAAATGAAACAAAAAATTAGAATCACTGCAGTCATCGGTTCTGTCTTCAGATATCATTAATACTATCAAAATCTTATGTACCGGTATTAGAAATTGTTTTATTGTTACGGTATTTATATCTTTCTTATAGTTATCGATAGTTATATAATAGAAATTCTCTCTTGTATTCAAAATATGGTTCAGATTTTGCAGATTATGTGCTGACTGATAACGAAAAACAATTCACAAATTCTAACAATACAACAGATAAGTATAAAAAAATTAACAACAAATGAAGTGTAAAAATTCTCACTATTCTTATTTGCTTTCCGATAAGTACCGAAACCAACGGTGGGGCTAAAAAGGATATAACCCCATCAGTGCATTTAAAGGAATCTTTGTATACCTGATCTTATCATATGTAGAAAAATCTCTTTTTATATGATTTAACACTTGATTTGCTAAAACATTAATAATAGGAAAAGTTGTTTTTAAAAAATCTAAATTCAAAAGAAACTTTTTAAGCCCCACCAGATATAAAATCCTGGTTACGGCGCTGTTTCTGATAATAACAAACTATTAGGACTTAATTTTTTTATAGTTTGTTTAGCTTACTGATTAACATCTCTGTGTATTTAATAATGAAAAATATTTATAAATAAATTATATGTCAGATACTTGTATTACTGAAGAAGAGCCGCGGGCTATAAGAAGTTTATGGTGTAAAATAACTTTCTATTCACATATTATATAAGTTAATATACTTTTCTAATACTCATGGCTTTTAAGTTATAAATACTTTGTCTTTTCTACTTATAAATGCATTTTTATGCTATTTATCGGTAATGATATGAAAAAAAATTTAACATTAATATTATGACACTTAATAGCAAATAATGATAAGAAAAGATCAAAATAAAAGTCCTAAATATTTAGGAAGCATTTATTTTTGCCATACATTAAATTGTATGATAATTTTCAACATTTACCTTTCTGTTTGACATCATTATGCTTTTTAAGTAATAGCCAACCCATATGTGAGAAGAAAAAGCCACGATTGGCGTTATGCGGATCAGCGTTTGTTTCGGAAAATTTATGGTGAACTCTATGATCGCGACTCCACTCGTAAATATCATTCTGAAGGGCCATAGTATTAGCGAAGGCTAATAATAGTCTATTTTTATTATGTAAAAAGAGAAAAAATATTTTACAACAAAGGCTTATGATTATGAGATATCGTTCGGGTTCGTCTTCAGTTTTATTTTCTATATATTTATAAGTTATTCATGTATTCAGCTCTCAATATGTTAAGTCATGTTAAATCATAATAAGAGTAATAATAGGACTGATATTTGACAAAATAATAAGAATAACTTGAAAAGAGGTTAATATGATTTCAAATAAAGTTTTAAATAAATTATTAATAGAGAATCTATGTTTGTCTTAAAAGTTTGTGTCTATTGTTTAGGTTTAGGAAACTATTTACCGGTAATTTGATTTGTATGGCATTAAAACTTTAATTCTTAACTGAATAGTGCATTAAATCTATTCTAAAGATTTACTTTTCACAAGAGTTAACTATAGATATATATAACTTATTTATTTTGTTCTGAAATAATTGATGAAAAATAATTACAAAAAGACATAAATTAAATCATAAGATTGAGTTCAGACTCATTTAAAGCTATTTTTTCATTTAAAAATTTAATTCTTTCTGTAATCATAATAAAACAGAAATTTTTCATCAATTTTTTGAATCTCAATACTTATTGTAATATTGAGTGTTGAAATACTTTAGTAAAGATTTTTAACAAATTATTTCTTTAATAAAAATATGAAATATCAAACTTTTCTCAACTAATTAAACAATTTTTGCAAAGTTAATGAAGTACTTTTCGCTGTTTTCGATACGTTAAATAGCTCTCAAATGGAGAACTTGTTAGTATTAAAGCCATATTTAATTAATGTTTAATGAACTTTTATTTTCTCTCTATTTGAATAAGTCTGCAATTTTAAATAAGGCGCACGTGCTTTTACAGTTACTGTACATACTGTATGCCTTGTGAAACAAAACCTCCGCACCCATGGTTTTGGTCTTTGACCCCTCCTTATTTGTCACATTTAGAAATTTGGCTAATTTGCATCTGACCTCTGTGACCCCATCAGCTTCTAATAAACAATTTGATTACAATTTTATAAGCTAAAATTCAGTTATTTTTTAAGATAAACATTTGTGTATACGTGACCCTAAACACATATGTGTGTGTATACGTGTCTTTAAAGCCACTTTATCATATAAGTAGTAAACAAAATATACCGGTATTACTAACTTAAAAATATGAATTAAGTCATTATTATTTGACTCTTGCTGCATAAAAACTAAATTACAGTATTAATAATAAGTAATCCCATTACAAAAATAAACAAATTGAAGTGATTAAACTATGGGAAGCCGAATATTCAATTATATTAATGAATGGATTCAATTTTAACACTTGCTTTGAGTCAAAAAATAAAATAATGCAAACAAAATATTTGAAAATCACATTAAGTTATGCTTAGAATGTATAAAGTACTGTACGACAAATTTAAAATAAGTTGTGGGTTAAAATGTACTAACCATTTAGTTAACGATTTGTAATATAAAATTAAGCCCTGAAAAGAATATGGATTTACTCGAAAATGTTTTGATATTTTTTAAATAATATTAATTTATATTATTTTATATATTTCACCGAAAAAAGTGCTTAAATAGATATATTTTCGATTTTAATATACTCTTATGTTATATAAGAAAGGGCTATAAATTTTCAATACAAACATACAATAATTCTAAGCGTGATTCACAACAATTTAAATAATTTGGAACTTAAGCTCAAGAAAACACTAAAGAGAACACTAAAACTTATGAGATAAGAGTCTTGAACCCAAATCTAATCTAAAATAATATAAAATAGATTACCTGAGAGGCCATTTCGCTTTGTAAGCCCGATGAGACCACAACCGATGCGCGCCTGCAGTTATACCAAAAGACGATGAAAATAATCCAAAAAGAAAGGTCGCGACCCCTGTTTGCCATTTGATTTCTTCGCACGAGAGGAACAAAATCCAGGCATAAAATGCCAGTATATGTAGTATTGATAATAGTATTACATTTCGCCAAACAATTTCACTCGATTTATAAGAATAAGTGTTTGTAGGAATTGAATCATTTCCCGGAACACTATTATGACTGTTAACTAATTTAGTTGTTTGTGTCTCACCAGAGAAGTCCATCGAATCGATTTGAGGCGGCATTTGTTTGACTTTATGGTATGTAAGTGTTGGGTTCAATCGTATAATCCTATTAACAATTATATAATAGCGTGGAAAAAATTATTATTAAGATATAGAAAAAAAATTAGTTTTCGGTTAAGTTTTAACTGATATGTTAAGACTCTAATAATGACTTAAAAATATTTTCTTTAATTAAATTTAAAGTTAATTGTCTTTCAGTAGTAAATAATTAAATAAATATTTTAAATATTTTTTTGCATAATATCTTATTGAAAAATGAAATTTTTATTAACTATTTCTGTGAAAAAATGTTTTAAATTATAATAAAAATTAGTTTTATATAAAACTTTGATAACAATGAGTTTAAGCGAAGCACTAAATGTTATTGAAGCACTATTTTATTACCAATAACTGAATACTCCAACAATAATGCTAATGCATACCTCTTAATGCTTACCTCTTCAGTATTGTTCCGGTTTTTCAATTTGAGGTGAAGTTAAAATTAGCTGAACAGACTATAACTTGTATGAAAAGCTTTGATGTGATTGTGATAATAATCATAACTATTATAAGTCACTTCCATTTACTATAGCCTACAATTTAATTGTTTTCTCAAGTTTTTAAAAAATACTTGGCTCTAAAAATTCTGTAATACTTTTCGATACAACGAATAATAATTGTCGTACTTTTATCTCATTAGTAGTTCAGTCAACCATTTTTTCTGTAATTATCACCCAAAAAGTTTAGAAAAGGGACAACTTTTCAACACAAAATTTTAAACCCGTATACTATTGAATAAAAATAATATTTCCTTTATATATATCTTTTGTAAATAAAAAAAATTCAAAAATAGGTCAGAAATAGCAATATTTTTTCAAAACTTAAGAAAAAAGTTTGGATAAGATTCACTACAAAATAATACTCATAAAGATCTCATATTATACTGAATTTAATAAGTTTGTAAACTTTATAAACAAGTTTATTAATAGTAATACAAAAGTAATTTAAGTGACAAATAAATAACAAAAATCGTTTTCTATTTGCATATATTATGGCATATAATTAGATATATATTCATATTTACCTTATTTAATATCAATAAAGAGTATCATAAACTTTATGCCACATAAAACATATTTGCATTAGAGTTAAACTTATCCAACACTTTCATCACTCGACACAAACTATTTAATAAAAACTCAGGAAAAAACTTTCTCATAAATATTTATAATCAAAATGAAGAGTAGTATTCGTGAAAAATATATTCCCAAACAATATAAATAATAAATTTCAAATTATAAGCTCAAAAACCAATCAAATTTACTTTCGTGAGAGTAACACAAAATAATTCACAACAATGAGTAAAGTATTTCTCTCTGTATTGAAATACAAGTGTTTCGTCATTCTATGCAATAAAAAGGTGTGCGTTGAAAAAAAAATAAAAAACTTTTGTTGCTATAAAAAACTTCTCATTTAAATGAATACCTGTTTATAAGAAAAGCCTGCCCTACATAAAAATGTATATTTTTAAAGCCATCACTCAAAAGAGCTGAAAGAGATGTTCAAAACATGTAAATAGTTTATCGAAGAGCCACTAAATTAGAATAAATTATCTTAACTTCAAAATTAATTTTTTTTTTACTTAATCTGCTTAGAAAAAGAGTTAAATTTATTACTTTATCATTTTTTGCAATGTATTTCACTAAAGATTATTTATTTTTAATTATTTTCTTTATCTCTCAATTTTAGAATTGCTTTCAAATTAATTTATAAAATAATTGTTCTCGACTTTGATTAATAAACACACAAAGTTGTAGTAAACTCAGAACTTAATTTAACTTTTGAACAGAAATACATTAAACTCTCGTTATAATAGTCGCTAATTGTTTGGTTCGCTATACTGAAGAAATAACGTTAAAAACCTGAGATTATAATAAATTATGGTTAAAATACTCTTATTTTATTTTGAATTAACTCTACATAATAACTATAGACTATTATATTATTTTCACATCAGTTATTGCCCAAAAGTTTTCAAGATTAGAAAACCTTATGATTAAGTTAATAACAGTCGAAAGTTATTGAAAGCATAACTATTTATCTATAAAATAGTCGAATAAAAAATTTTACCCCAATTATGTGCACACTTTTCATGAACACCTCTGGAATACCTGTACTAATAAATTGCTTAAAGCTTTTAATTGACTAAATGAATAAATAATATTATGAATCATAATAATTGACAATAAGACTTGAACTTTAGGTAAAAGACCTTTATTTAACATCAAATTTCTAATAATGTTTTCAATGAAAAGATGCTCGTTTTGAGTGAAGTAACAAATCATGTAATTGCATAAAGATTGACAGCAGAGAACAATGTACTCTATATTATGCACTGTACACATATTCTGAATTCACTCAATAGAAAAAATAGTCAAAGTTTGAGAGATAAATAAATTCAACAAACAATTTAATTTCAACGCCTTTTTAAATCCATTTTGATATGTAATGAGTTTTGTATCTTTTTATGTGTAAAATCTTATTCATAAGATGCCATCAGTTGTTGACCTACAGTATAGTTGGCCTCTATTTTTAAATAGAAATAATTTTTTTGTTGCACAGTAAGCCTTTATTTTTAAAATGCTCTTTAAAGTTTATTAAAAGTTATAAGTAGTCGACAGACTTGTTATAAATTATCATCACATGAATTGATCATTTTTTTAGGACTTGTCTTATAATAATAGCAGTGATAATAGATTTCAGTTATAACTCATTAAATGCTTTTTAAATCAATTACTGACAAGTATTGGTCATGAGTTTTGTGTGAGATGTGAACTATTTTTCTCTCTATATATCCTTCATTTTTAACAATAAGTTTTTTAAGTATAAAGTATTTGAATTTCCCATTTATACAAAACCTTGAATTTCATAACTTAATTCGTGCGAAGAATTGAATTTTCTTTAACTTAATAGATTTGAAATGAAATTTCACTATAAAAAAAAGTTCTGAGAGAGTAAGTAAAAGAAAATTTAAATTTTTATTTATTTTATCAACAATCACTTTAAATGACAATAAAAGTTTTGAAACTTTTAGCCCTAAAAACCGTTAACAAAAGGATTTCTTCACTTTTATATAAAAAAAATTCTATACTAATCAAACCAAAAATTAATTCTTTATTATTGATTTAAATTGTAAATGCAATTAATTTTTGTCGAAAAACTTAAATATTTAAAACTTATTATTTAAATAACTTTTGCCAATCCTTTCACCAATAAATTAGTGTCAATTTTATATTTTTAGGTCAAACTATTAAAATATATTCAGTAATACTATTTATTTGCTTGACTTCAAATAAATAGAATACTTATTAAAGCCCCTATAACCTCAAACTTTCCATACATCAAATTTAAACTTCAAGTTTATCTCATTTTATTATAACTAGCAATATATGGATAGTATAGCTAATCAAATATCCATATATTTTAAACAAATACTTGTTATTACACTAATTAAAGAATATTAAATTGTAAAAAGTATTGATTAGATTGACTTAAATCAATTATACAAAAGATCAAAAAACTTCTTTAAAATAATTGAAAAACTAACAAACTTTTCAATTAAATATTAGGTACTTTTAATGCCAATTACATACTGAAAAATGTCTTTGCTGGGAATTTAAATAAAAACTATTCTATAATAGAGACTAATTGTATAAAAGTCAATTGTTTCAAAATAGTAAAGTTTGTGTAAACAATCACTTATATTATGAATTTTTGATAAATGGCTGGTGAAGGGCATAAAGGAATTGATCCCAAGACTGGTTGGATGAGAGCAATAGATAACACAATTTGCCCTAAAGATAAAACCGGACAATTCACGTGCGTTTTCTTATCAAAAAATGCTTGTCATATGATTCATAAAACAGTTGACGAAGTCAGCCAAAAAATAGAAATCGCTAGAGGTGGTTGTGGTCAATAT
>JAQGCH010000892.1:0-18876 GCA_034699485.1 Nanhermannia elegantula | reverse complement strand
ATCACTATTACGGTATGTATTTAATTAAACTGACCAATTATTCCGCGAAAAAAGCTACAATTGTGCAGTTATTATGAGCGAATCCTTTGCAACAATAGCATAGCAAGTTCTGAATCTAACTTTAGCACATCTGTATAGTATTATATGTTATTGACAAATGAATAAAGAATAACATTAATCAATATTTGTTTTATATTATTCAAAACTAATGGTACATTAAATTTAAATGTTTTACTCTGTTCTTCTCTATTAATAAATAATCAATTATATTAAATAAATTAGTAAACATTAATTACAGGTATTAAAACTTTTTCATAATTTTTAAATATTAAATCAATAATTTACATGATTTACATATGTCTGAATGGTCTGAATGGTCGGAATTAAGGCTAAATTTGCCAAAAAGATTGATTTATTCCTTTGATTTTCAAAAGTAACATAATTTTGACCAAAGTCTTATTTCGAGAATACTTGATAATTACAAAAATAATTACCAGAACCTATCTATAGTACTGTATTACAACTTTAGGTAAAAAATTGGAAATTTAACTTTTCAAAAATTAAAGTTCAAAATAACATAAATATTATTTAATTTGAATTTTTATTACACAATCACTAATTTGATACAAAAATGTTTATAATAAACTTACAACAACACAAAATGTTATAAACCACATCTGTCTTGAATTAGAAACAATACAATAATTTACTATTTTGTATTGAACTATAATTGAGTTCATCCATCAGCACATCTCTGACTGTTTGGAATTCCCCCATAGTCTGAATTGTACAGACATTAGAACTAACTGTACTTACGATACATTACTGAACCTATACTTATTACTGACAAATTACTGATAATTACAGACATATTACTGACCACTATCAAGATTTCAAACAGAGTTACAAATTTCATAAAATGGCAGTTTCTGTTGGTCTCTTATTAGATACAGACCAGCTTTGAACTGTATCTTTAAATAGTTTTGAATTGAATTTAAATACTATTATAATTTGAGGCGCAGTAAATGGAAACATTGGTATTAAAAGCAAATAAATAATTATAAACCTAATCATCTCAATATCAATTAAGTGCCAATTGAATTATAGGTTAACCTCAAGATAAGGTTCAGCAATGCTTCAAATGTGATTCAAACATTGATTCAAATAAGTAAAACTAAAGTATCAATAGTTAGGATGTTTACTGCCTTAAAAACATTCGTGTGAAAAATGCTTTCTCACAAATGTTTAGCACATGTTTTACTAAAAAGTTTTCAGCTTTGAAATACAAATCCCGAGTTTTTATAGTTTGTGTTTTAAAGGTTTTTTGTAATAACGCTTCGAATAACTCAAAATAAAATTATTGAGAGTAAAGGTCTAAACTTAGAAATTTTTTTAAACCCGCACCCGCATAATTTATAAAACAGACCCGCAAAATTGCAAATTCATAAAAATAAAAATAATTTCCTAAATAAAATTTGTTATATTAGTCAAACAGCTATTAAATTGGTTTTTCTACTTTTTATTCTGCTATTATTTAAAACAAAGTTATCAATAAAAATAATTTAAAAAAATATCTTTACACTATTTTAATTTTAGACTTTTTTTTATAAAAAAAATCATAGGCTCAATAATCTTAGATTAAGTATTATAGTTTAGGCTCGTGCTTAAGCTCAGCTAAACGCCAGAATTTTAGACTCCTATCGAGCCTGAAGAGCATTTATCCGAAAAATTTTACTTGAATTGACTGTATTACTTAAACACACTTGTTATATAGTGTATGAGTATCTCTGGAGTATCTTAATTCGTAGGTTTATTGTTTTATGTCTTAAAAGTATACCTATATTAAAAAAAACACTTTTAATAAGTTTCTTTATATAATCGTACGCAGGCTCAGGCTCTATGTTTTGAACCCAGACTCATGCTCTAAGGTTTTGAGTTAAGGCTCTGGGCTTTCGAGCCTATGCTCTTCATTACTTATTACTAAACAAGTAATTATCAAAATAAATATATTCATTTGTGTAAAAAACTTTCTTTTTAATTGATTTATCTGTGCATTAAGCTTAATGATAAATGTTTATAGTTTAGAAAGAAAGCAAATAATATGAAAAAAGCATATAATATAATCAGCTCTTAAGTAAAAATATATCAAATCTACTGTGGAGGTAAATGTGTAAATTAAAATGTATAACTATTTGTGTAGAGTATTATTGAATAAGTAATTAGTCATTTGATATTTTGAAAATATTTTCTTATTCATTGGTAAGCCATTTGACTATTGCAATAGTTTATGTAGATTTGTTCCAATCCATCTCTCATTCTCTATTGCCATCATTACACAGCAGGTGCAGTGATGACACTTTACTTACTTTCAATAGTAATATGGAAGTAATTTTGTACACTAGTAGTCAGTGAAGTCACTTTCCTCTTTCATATGTAAGTGTTTGCTGACAGAAATCATTGGAGCTGTTGAATGAATTAGTGTAACAAATAGAAAGCAATACAGTGTGAGAGCCGTAACCTCTGTCACTTCTAGTAAGGATATAATGGCATAAACACAGAGCAAAAAATCTATGAGCTGTTTGAATGAATATAAAGCAGTAAAACTCATAGCAATAATTTTTGTACTTAAATCCGTGATGAGTGTTATGAATGTTTATTATTATGTGATATCATAATTCCCTTTCTATCCTTACCTTATCACTAGAATACTGTTGGTTTGACCCAGCATAGAAAAATACATTATTGTAATCTTCTAATAACAGAAATTACTTTATGCTCTAGCTTTAGATGTGATGCGCTCTTCAATGCTATTTTATTTCATACAATATTACTAAAGAGACACTTTATAAAGTCTATACATTTAAGTCTAACCATATATCATAAGTGAGAAATATGACAACAAATAATATCTTAATAGCATTTTTTGAAATTCTATATCAAAATGACACAGAGCTTAAAACCGTTAAAACTTGTGCAATAATATATTTATAAAAAAAATATTGACTGCACTCTTATTTAACTTGTTGTAAATGTTTAGTAGAAAATAGTTGAAGAGATTTGAATGAGCTCTCATTCTTGCAATAATCTATTTTTGGTAAATGTAAAGTAGTGCTCATTTTATGCTTAAGTATCATCTGAATTATACGGCACTTCTTTCCAAGAACTTCAAAAAGACTTATGTCTGACCGTCATATGTTTCTTCAGTAGCAATAATATTGAGTGTGACAGTACTCTTAATAAACGCAGCGATTGTTAGATTCCTCTTTGATGGCATTATTTTGAACGACTTCATTCTTAAATGATGACGATTATGACGGCTCAGAGGACATCACTTCATGCATAAACTAATAAGACTTATCCGTAAATTACTTTTAAGCTAAGTATAAAATGAAAGAAACGCTTCACTATAAATTGGATCTTTCTTTTTATTAAATTAGTTTCTGGAAACTAATTTCGAGATTATTATTATTATTACATAACTAATTAAAAAATAAGTTAATGGATGCTCAAGTACAGTAAACAACTCTGTAGTATTTTAGTTTATAACTAACAAAATCTTTAAGTAAAATAGAGCTTAAAATAC
The DNA here is from genome assembly GCA_034699485.1 of Nanhermannia elegantula. Taxonomy (NCBI): domain Eukaryota; kingdom Metazoa; phylum Arthropoda; class Arachnida; order Sarcoptiformes; family Nanhermanniidae; genus Nanhermannia; species Nanhermannia elegantula. The sequence continues at coordinate 15,293 of JAQGCH010000892.1, read as the reverse complement.
TAATTTGTTTAAATAGTTTAAAACTATATTCAGTTTACCTAAAAGGTTGACTAATATCTATTTACTTCTGTGATCATTTGATTTGAGTTTAGTTAAGGTTAAGCTAAATGCTGAAAATTTAATTTAATTTTTAACCCTATTTTAAGTATAATCTAAAACACTATTACCAGTAGAGCAAAACTAAATTATTCTCAACCCCTTATCTGACCGCATCTTTTTCCTATTGATGTCGACATAACTTTGTTTGGTCAATAGTACTATAACTCTAAATACCTGTACTATATATACACCGATATGTTAAAAATAAAAATGATAACACCTAATCTAAATTCAATTTTGTTACATTTGCATTGCATTCTTTAAATTCACATTTGTTATAAAATGCTAATTGCACTTAACTTATACAAATTGCACTCCAGTAACTATTCTCTCATTTTACTTAAGAAGTAATTTACAAGTAATATAGAATGAATGGAATGGATGAATAACTTGTATATCCGTATAAAAGAATCGATTGTTTCTAATTTCTACATCTGTGGTTCCGTCGGTCCGTTTTCCGATCGCCGAACCACAGGTGCAGATCGCCTAATGCTTCGTAGGGAAACTCACCCGTCAGACTACAAATTCACTTCATTTGGGTTCCCCTTCACGACACGGTTTAGGCCAAAAACAAAGTACACCACTATATTAAGTTCTAAAACGCCGATCTTTTGCAGATTACTTATTAAGATTTCGCATCAATGACTCCAATTCGAGCTTATCTGGAGTCTAATTTTATATTTTGTCGTTTCGCTATTGCTATTAGTTAGAGATTCAGTTCTAAATAATAGTGTGATTATCAATTGCACAAAATTTTTAAATGAGAAGATTTTTAGATTATTTTTCAGAAACTATTTTTATAAATTAGTATTGATTTTAAGCTATTATTCTGTAGTTTATTTTACATGTTTATTAAATTTTATAAATATGTTTGAGCTTAATTATAAAATTTAAAGATTTGAAACATTTATTAAATTAAAATAATGAAGAACATATTCTCAAAAACCTTAGAGCTTGAGCCCAACTCGGTGCCCTCAGAGCTTGAGCCTAAGTCTGTAATCTTTAAAAACGTACAATTATATACAGAAACATCAATTATATCAAAAGTGTTTTTATGTATATTTATATATATAAGACAATAAACTCAAGAATTAAGTAACTCATACACTGTAATTCAAAGTATTAACTAGTAAGTTACTTTGAATTCAAGTAAAATTTTGGGTACATGCTCTTTAGGCTCGAATACCTCAGAGCAGGGAGCCTGAACCTCTCGCTCAAAAATGTACCTCGACCCGAGCCTAGGCTTAGCCTGAGCTTATGCTCTTAATTTACTATAATTTATAAAATGAACAACTCCCAAGCAACAATCAATTGCTACATAATATGAGCTAAAATACAAAGAGAATTGTAAGGTGCTGTGCATATCTTTGGAATCAAAACAATAGTAAATGTTGCTTTGTTTCAATGCATGAACACCTGACTGCACTAATTTTTGCATTCAATTTAATTAAAAAGTAGGCGTTCATGCATTGAAACAAACAACATTTACTATTGTTTTGATTCCAAAGATTTGCACAGCACAGTACTTTAAGTCATTTTTTAAATTGATTTGAAAAATCATTCAACATTAACAACACATTAACTTTATTTTTAATAAATTTTCTAAAAATACAGCTCAATAAACAAAAACTAAACTACTGAAGATGTTATCAATTACAAGACACGACCCATTTTAGAGCCCTGGACACTCTCTGATTTTATCGCTAGAAAGTGAATACTGTAAGTTATTCAGTGATAATTTTTAGACTCAATGAAAATAGCCTTAAATTACTGTACAAACTAGAAATAAATGCCGATAAATATTTAAAGCATTCTTTTTTAATTAAGTAGAATCACAATTAATAATTAAATAAGCATGCTCATTTTAAAATAACGCTTTTTATTTATATTAGAACTGTATTTACAGAAAACGAATACAAATAGTTAACTATAGAACTATAGAAAATAAATTTAATTGATTAATCCATGGGTAAAATGAATGATAAACTTATTAATAACTAAAATTAAAAGTTAAAAGTTAATATAATCCATACAAAAGATTAAATGATTATTAGTTTCTTTTTATTCGAAAGGAAGTCTATTCATAAGAAACTATAGTGAAAGTGAGCTAAGTTTGTAGTCGGAACACATGTAGTTCGCTAATGATGCGAATAATTAAGCTTTTATCAGAAGTCGGCTTTCTTTAGAATATAAGCGATGCACCACTTTTGTGGAGCCATTTAATCAACTCTCAATCTATCCCATAGGAAATAATTACAACTCATTTAGTATATTAGATAATTAAATGCAAAGAGATTAAGGGATGGATAGAATGATACTCTGATGATGACGATAATAATAAGTGAATTCAGCTCAAAACTAATTAGTTTATAGACTGCTTTAATCCACACAATTATTACTCTATTAATCAGTAACAGGATATCATAAAATAATAAAGGATAGAATTTTCCCCTATTATATGTGTTTGTATTACGTCTCACACATATTTTTCTAAAACATTTGCATATCACTGCACAAAAGGATTGAAATCTGATATTTTAATAAAAGAAAAAATGATAATTAAAATTTTGATCATAAGCTCTGCATCTAATGAAAAATAGATAGTAATCTACAAACTGAGCTTTATTTTGATGGCTTTCCATTAGAGCCATTAGAGAACTTTGTGAGTTATAAAAGCACTAATTATTGAATTTAATTCCAGTGACGGATATAAAGCTTGCTCTCATTCCTAACTATACCAATCATTCAATTATTTCTTTGCAATTATTTAAATAAGTTAGCATTAAATAAAGGGTTGGACAAAAATACTATAAAAGTGTTAACTTAAATCATTATTTTAGAACCAATTATTTGCTTTAACAAAATTATAACAAATCATGTTATCAAAGCCTAAGTGGGTCTTATCTGTTGTTTAAACCAAAATAAGTGACAAACGGTGAGAAAACTTCAATATAATGAGAAACCTTTTATTATTCATGAAAAGTTTCTTTAAACAGAGTCTCTTAACATGTTTAAAATGTATATAAAAATTTAAAGTCAAAGTCCGTCTAAGTTCATAAATATTACTGTCTATAATAAAATATAAACTCCGGTAAACTCTAACTAATAAAGATTTTCATTTAATAAACTCGCATAATAAGGATCTTAATTATAATAAAAATATTTTTGTTCATTCATTAGAGATTATTATAAAAAAAATAATTTACAGTACAGTAATATACCTTTTATAAAACAATTTAAACATTTGAATTAATTTTTTGAAGTCAATTTAGTTTAATTTATTTTTCAAGTTTCTTATAAATAGTCTTCATTGACCCGAAAACACGTGCTTCCAGCGCACGCTTCTATAAGCGCAGAGCGATTTTGTCCAAACTTGAGCTGCGCTTATAATTAGAAGCTCAGGCTTCGAGAGAGAGCTACACTTCTGAGATGCATATCTAATAATTTGCAAATAAACTCAAACATGTATAAAAGCTTCAAATACAAGTATAATCGCATGAATCTATTGATATTCAATTTTTCATTCCTAATGTAATGCATTGACTCAAATGAATATCACATTTTCAAAGTTAATGTTTTTGAGATCATTTTTTAACTTTATTTGAAGCGCAGCGCATGGACTTTGAGCTTGAGCTGCGCTTGAGGCTCAATGTCTGAGCTTATAGCTTGAACATATGCTGCGTTTTATTTACTGGGCTTAAAGTGTGCGCTGCAAAGCTCAGATATCCTCGAAATTGCGCTTCAAGCAAGCTTAAGTTTACAGCGCGCTTATAAAGATCACTACTCGTAAATGCTTTATCTTTTTCTAGAGAAAAGCTGTGTTACCTATAATCTGTGAAACCCGAAAAAAGTCCGACAAAATCATAAGAAAGTGAAACTTAAAAACATAATTCTGAAATGCATTCTTAACCATACATTACTAACTTGTAAGCTTTGTAAATCATTACATTATATTCTGCATTATATTAAAAACTTATATTTAAAACTTTGACGCAATATTTTCATAGGCTTTACATTTAGGAGTTACAAAATTAAAGTTTGTCAAAGTATTACCGGTAGTCATTGCCAAGTTTCAGGCTGGTCGGACGGGTTGGGCGGACTCAAATTTTAAGACAATCGGGTCCGGGCGAGTTGGACAATGGTCCAGAAAATGTCGGGCGGGTCGGGGCTATGGTTTTGTACCCTTTGGTCATGTCTAATCTCTAACTCGTAAGTGAACTCCGAGTGGCCTGAATTCGATTTTAATGACATCACTTGAAATACTATACAATCAACAACACATTAAACTACAGATATTTGGTATTAATTAGAATTAGCATTAATTAGGTAGAAGTTAGTCAACAGACTTATAAAGCAATTACAGTATAGTATGAGACTATGTTTTTCATAGAGATTTTTAATTATGAACTTTGACTTCAATCAAAGCAATCTCTTATCTATACGTTATGTTCTGATCTGTTTTTTGTTTGGAATAACAATTTATTTTAAATTAAAAAGTTGTGAATGAATTGATTTATTAAATTATTGAATTAGATTTGATTAAAAAGCTTATAATTTGCTACTCATGTGAAAGGATAAACATAATGAAATCATTTATCTAACGATAACTTGAGCACGACTTAATAAATCACTCACAATTTTAATGACAAGTACTACAGCATTAGTACAGTATAATAATTTGAATATAGTGCTCAAAATGAACTTTGATTAGTTCACTGGCAGATTATTCACAATTTTAATATAACTGACAGGACTTGACAACAAAATTTAGTTTATGTTATTTTTGGATCATCGCTTGGATAACAGTGAACGGCATAGATAGCTTTGAAAGCTCTATAAAGTTGTTTGTGAATGTGAACGGCGCTCAATATTATGAATACAGTATAGTAAAGAACACCACAGATGAAAGCATTGAGTCGAAAGATTTAACAAAAGCTCAAACATTGAACGCTCGCAGTGCGCACTTTAATAGAAGTGCAATTCCTTTCCAATAGGATTAATTTGCGAGTTAATCGCCAGATTGCAGATACCCGATTAGGTTTTTATCATTGGTTTCTTTACTTTGCCTTATTTTTACTCTCACTTCATGTAATTTTTTGCATTAATTTCTATAAATAGGACGGTTTACAATCGCCAAAAGTTATTGCAGAGAAAATTGATGCAAATTATTGAAGTGTTTAAGCATTTGTAGCGACACAATAATAAGTTTGAGTGGCGATGAATACGCTGAAAACAAGCAATTAATTTATATTTTAATTGCAGTGAATATTATATTTAAATAATTATTATATGAAAACTAAGTTTAAGACTGACTCAAATCTGGTGGCTTTAAATGCAATCATGTGAGACAGTGCTGATAAGGTTGATATGCAGTATTAAATGTTCGTATCTTTAATCCATTGCAGTGAAAATTTTTGCATGCATTCGGTCAGACGAAGATGAGAATGAGTGCTTTTCATTACATGCCCGGTTGATCTCCAAGAACTGCTAGTAATAGCAGTGCTCTTTATCGCATCGGTTCACAATGGCTTCAATCTTAAATCCCTATTCCACCGACTCTTCACAGATGAATGAGCAAATTGGAGAGAGGCATCACCAGAACCAAACACTGATTGTATATTAAGCTAACCTCTTTTGAGTGAGAGGATCACACACTAAAATATATGGATAAAGTTAGGCTTTGACTCATTCTATACTCATTGGCAGCTTTCATAAGACTTATTATAGTTAGACAACAACGAAAAAAGTTTTAAAAGTAATACAAGTACTGCACTGTAAAGTAGAGTATAATAACATATTATTAATGCTAAACAAAAATTGTTGCAATCATTTTGATTTGAAGGCATTAAATAGAGAAGTAAATTAAGAAGTGTCATAATGTGGAAGCAATTTAGTCTATGGATGCTTTTGTTTTGCTTGAATGAACACTAAATCCCGTAGTGGTGAACGCAAATTGATCGCTATTTCACACTAATGAGTTTCAGCAACCAATACTTGAGAGCATCCAATTCTTTGTGAATTTCGTGTTTACGCTAATTTGCTTATCCTTAAAGAGAGTAATTTTTCTATTGTTAAACTTCAAACAGAAAGTTCTTACGTTAAGCATTAGTAAAAGAGCCTATAATTCACTTGTATATAATATTACAAACTTAGTACTGTATTGGTATGAATATAAGCATATAATCTTCATATAATATCTCATATGTTAACTAAAATTGCAAAATAGGCTCAATTTCATGTATAACTTTCTAGAATAACATTATTTCATTGAAGTCCTTGTGTTGCCATTATTTGAGAGTCCGTTTCATAAATAATTGAAAAGTATCTCATTTCAAATTTCGCTTCATTCCATCCATAAGGGATTGGTTAGTCATCTGCGATGAGATCATTTAGAGTAAAATAAATTGATGTCAGAAATATTGTATGAATAGCACATTATATCGTGATAGGAAACCGCAATTATGGTAGATTACAGGTGGTGTGCAAGAAAGTGCTCTTTGAGGACATTGAGGCCAATCAAAAGCCTACCTGTATGTATATCTAATAAATTGTGTAAGTTGTGTAAGTCATCTCCAATTTTATTAGTCTCGAGTGAAACTAAACCAGTTCTTCAACTTATTTTTGTTTAGTATAAGCTCATGAACCGAGTCCGCGATATTCATTAAATATGTATAAAGCATTCACTGGGGATAGCCTTCAAAGAAAATAGGATGAAGAGCATTAATGTTTTAGTGGGATACCACCAGATTACCAGAAACGTTTACATCCTTACTAGCCTTACATCCTTACTCTCCTCAACCATCCAATGATAAAATGCTTGCTTTCTGACAAGTTATTACGCGAATATTATCTAAAGCTCAGGAGCAAGTTTTAATATTTCATGCAAACTGGGGACAGATTCATGATAGAGCCCTTCATAACCACTTTAATATCAAATATATTAAATATATCCTATTTTTGATCATATATTCACATCATTATACTTATAATAGAATGAGTTCAATCAATTATTATTATATTCATTCAATTATTCAAACTTTTGCTTTGGGTTAGAAAATGTTTAGACATGTTTGAAAGAGTAGAGACGCTTTGTCAGTCTTTACTTTATTTTGTTAACTTTTGAACACAATGGTAATGCATTTTTATGTGATGAATTTTCTAGTGGAAAGTAGTTTTATTTTTTGCTTATTCTCATTATCTTCAACAAAATTGTGTGTAATACAAGTTAATGTAATTGAGATATATTGGCCTTTAGGAGCAGTCCAAGTCTCAAAAGTAATCTCTGTATTCTCTGATTCTTGTTAGTTATAAGATAATAAAACTTCACATTTTAGCCAACAATGTGCACAAACTTCAAACTAAGTATATATTTATTGCACTGAAATTGAGAAGAAAAAAGTTATTTTCGTATACTATTCATGAAGTACTATAAAAATATTAATATTTCGACACTTTGATTAAAATATATACATTCGTATAAGATATAGTAATGAGTGGTCTACTGGTATGAGTTTTTGTACTTCTGTAAGTACATATCCATTTCAAAACTAGAAGAGCATTTGCAAAACACTTTCAAAACAAATGCATTTTTCTTAGGATCAGTGATGCTCAATGCTCGAGCATTTAGTACTCGACTGCATTAAGGATTCTATATAAATTTTTTTTAATATTAAAAACTTTAATTTCTAATCTAAAGTATGTGTTTAAATGGTATCTCATTAGTGAGTACCATAATTAGCAAACATATATAAATAAAATTAGAGCTCAAATAAACAAATGTGTTAAAAGGGCCTTTAAACTCATCAACTTTGCTGACTTGATGCTTGGTAAGTGTTCGGTGTTTGAGCATCTAAAAAAAGTGAGCACTGAACACTTCATTTTTTTCGAGCACGAGCACGTGCATCACTGCTTAAGATAAATTTAATTATTCACTTAAAAGTAAATGTATTACAAGTTTTGGCAAAAACCTAAGGCTCTTATATAAGTAAATACTTTTATATATCAATTGATTTAAGTTCTGAACTCAGATCATTAATTTTCTTTTTATTACTTTCTATCATATTAATTAATAATAAAATATTAATAAAAGTCGAGTTACATAACATAACATAACATTTACTTCATCCAACTTCTAATTCATGAGACCCCAAATTTGCTTATTTTTTAGACGTTTAACTCCGTGTGGTGTAGGATAATGATATTGGTCTGAAACTCTCGGAATAAAGTATATATGGCCGGACTAAAGTAGTGCACAATCACAATCTGAGGGTTGGTTCCTTCTATCGTAAGTAATGATGAGCATTAGGCTAGCCTGAGGCTTAGGCTCTAAGATTTTCGAGCCTAGGCTCAGGCTTAAGCTAGAGGCTCAGACGGTTGAGCCTGATGAGCCTGTGCCCAGAATTTCACAGAAACCTGTGATAATGTAATATATAATTTAAAAATTGCATTTAATAGAGGGTATGAATGCGATTTTGATATGCTTTGAGCTAAAACATTAAGGAACCATATAATACGACAAGTTTCTTATTATAATAATGGAAAGCATTGACTCAGGCTGAGCCCAGGCTAGCCTAGGCTCTAGGCTCGGCTCCAGAACCTTTTCGAGCCTACAGGCTCAGTCTCTGAGGTACGTGAGCCTATGCTCTTCATTAATCATAAGCCTTTCAACTCTGTAATCTCAAAACAAAATTTGATATATTGATTATAATTTAATCTTTCCAAACAAAACAGTGGCAGAGCTAGAATTTTTTGTTTGGGGCTAAACATGAAAAATTAAAGATATGACAATTTTTTAAAATTTCTACAGTCCTACGCTTAAATTAATTGGAAATTTCTGGGACTTATAGCACTGTTAGCCTCACACCAATGATTTAAGTCCAGAACTTTAATAAATTGTTATAAAATATATAATAAATATTAAGATTTCTAGTTACTAATGGTATATTAGACTAAGTTCAGGTGATATGTCCACGTGTAGCAGTGATATTGTGTTTCTTTATTGACTAAATAAATATATATTTTGATATTTTATTTAATATCGACAGAATATCAATAGATTCAGATTCTGAAGTTCAGAATCTAAACTCAAATCATTGATTTTTCTTTATTGCGTTTTGTTGATGTAATATAGAATATAGTATACTGTGCGTACTGTATGATACATTGAGTATACGAACTCTCAATCAAATAAAATGTATAGTTTTATGAACTATAATAAAATTGATATCAAATGTATAGTTCTATTGGTTGAATATTAAATGCTTATGATTTATCCAAATAATTCTTTTATTTTTAGGTCTATTGATAATTATAACTACTAACAGTATCAGTGCTTTTGTTTTGAAAGGGCTAAAAAGGAAGCTCACTGGTATGAGCTTGAGCTTAATTGAAATGCCAGAGCTTTATCTTAAGCTGGAACAAACTCAGCTCAAGCCCAAGCTTGTAATTTTCACTTCACTAGTTTAGAGAAATAGCATTTCAATTTTTTAAACGTTTTGCTTTACACTATATTAAGTTATAAAATACTTTAATATTGGCGCTTTAAAAGTATATGATAAAGTACAGATAAAGTAGAAGCACGAATGTTAAGATCAAAGATTTTGAATGAACTTCAGTAAAACATTTTAATTTGTTCCATAGAAAAACAGAGTAATGCTCTATTAAAATGATTAAGTCTGATGAGGGCTTTCATTTATTATGCAAACAAAACCAATGAAAAGGATATCATCGAAATAAGTTTTATAAAGCCTGCAATGATAATAATGCACAGATGTTACTATCAGTTACTACTAGTATAAGCAAACTATTAACTCACAAAACATAATATGCAGCGCAACTATTTTGTAGAATGCAAACAATAAAGCAATTATTCAGCCAACCTTAAAAATTCACTATTTGACAATGTAATTGAAATGTATCCAAACTGAATGTAATAAAGATTCTGTTTTCGGAATTTTACTATACTGTCGATTCGGTCTTACGTAAATCGAATAATTAAAAAATTACTCAATCAATACTATTTCACTCGAAATTTTTTTGTCGATTCCAACTCTTTGAAATTTTGTTTTTGACTTAAGAAAATATATAGCGATTCAATTTAATATGATTTCTGTTGAAATAATTTATAGTTTGAACAATTTGTTGACCGAAAACAGGAACACTAACTATTGTATAATCTAACATAGCTTTAGCTTTATTTATTGATTAAGATAGTATTTGTATTCATCTAACATTATACTCTTTCCCCCAAAGCGTGTTTTTGCATTATTGTAGTGTATCATTGAGAGTGTACAGAACTGTACACTACAGTAATGTATATGACTATACACAATGCTTTTACCGTAATAACTTGTGACATTTGGTCCTCCCAATGGATCATCACATTGCAATCTTGAAGTTGATTTCCTTTTCTCAATACAAAAAAGAGGGAAATTAAACGCTTGGAGAGGACCCGACCACTTGGGAAATCAAATTGGAAGTGAACGCTGTTTGCTTAACCACCAGGAAAATTAAGTTGCTTATGGGCTGAAAATAAGTGCTATTGTCAGATAAGCGTTTTTAACTTCTAAAATACAGCTTATGTTTTCAATATAATGTTTACATATGAAGATGCATTACCAATCATATTACTTACTCTACATCACTATTCAATCTTTCATTTCACCAATGCATCCAAAATTCAGGACTTGGTTTTTAACTTGCATAACAAACCCTTGTAATGAATATTTTATTAATATATTCTTTCAATAAATCAATTCATCTTAAGAAGACTTTCAAGTTTACTTCAAAAGAATTGCAAATAAAGACTTTATATATAATTTAAAGACTATAATCTTCAAATACTTACTTTATATCTTTTTATAATTAACATAAATACTTCTCATTATTGGAAAAATAATTTAAAATCCCAACTAATTTTTCAATATTAGGAATGTTAAGTTTTAGGCGCCTATAAAACAGTCACAAATAGAACAAGCGTTGCTAAATACTAAATGTTTTATCTAAATGCTGCCAAACTATTATCTTCAGAAAAAATTTAGTAAATTTTTCATAGAAAATAGATTAGCAAATAAAAGTGTTATCAATTAAATATAATACTAGATTATTAGAAATTAAATTTTATATTTTAGAGTTGAATTATAGTGAATATAAGAATCTAGATTTAGGTGAACATAATGTTTTCGAACCCCAGGAGTGGCTATTTTCTCTGCTATATGTTGGCCACATATTCAGTGTTTTTTAAACACCCCTACGCTCCGACGCGTTTGCCCACAGCTGACACAGGTTTCACCTGTAAAAATCTCACTGATTTAACATGGGCACAGGTGAGATCTTCTCTCATTAGGAAGTTGGTTGAAGAAAACGAAAACGTTAATGTTTTCGATGATAAGATAGAATTTTAAAATTTTGCTGTAATTATATTAATTTAATTTCATAATCAACACGTAACTCTTATTTTATAAGTAAATTTGGAAAACTTTGAAGCTCTATATACTATTTGTCGGATTAAGAATATCATCAAAATCGAAAGTAGGCTTTAAACTCATTTGTTTTTTGTGACAAGTGTTTATGTAAAGTAATTTGTCGGAATTTTTTTTTGAAAATTATTTGTACGAATATGTTTTTGAAAAAATTATTTTTTAAAATCAATTATGTTACTTTACATTTTTTAGAAGATTTTGTTGGCTGCAGCATTTATTGTATAAATTTTGAATCCACTACAAAAAGCATTTAATTGTGAATTAATGAATTTACAAATGAATGACATGGCTTTGAAGTCTGATGATAAAAATTTGAAAGTTAATCCATCCCTAATATTTATCTATAGAAACACAATTATTTTCCTAAAATTTGAAATTAACCTTTAAAATTAACTTCTTTTTCTGAAAATCTTTCAAATATGTCTGATTAAGCATAAAAATATTGAAAAAGACAAATATGCAAGAAACAAAATCATACTTTAAGCAAAAAAGTTTGTATTATACTGTATTATGCATTTTGTATAATACAAAAAGCGCCATCTATTGTTAGAAAAGATAATTTTTAAATAATAGGAAGAATTCAAGGAAGACAAAGCATCGCTAAAAGACTGATGAAAATAGGACAGTAAAAATTTTTTCAACAAAATAAAAAATTTCCTTTTATCCTATCTTGTAGTATGTTAAAAGATAAAAATTTTACCGGTGACCCCAGGGCCATAAGTGGCTTCACTTTCGCGCTACTAGTTAAAACCCGCGTAAAGTCATTTTTTGAACGGTCATGGATAGGATGAAAATTCTTTCTATCTCGATATCCCTTTCAAATTTCTACTTAACATGAAAACAATCGTACAACGTTTTTCCGTCAATATTGAGGGTTCAATTTTCAAAAAATTGAAAAATGACCAGAAGTGATTAGGCTCTGGTTGGAGTTAGTCATGTGAGGTGTCAAATTATTTAGCTAAATAAGCTGAATTCATCGATGTATAACACATGGAGGAGGGTGATGGTTTTTAGAAAAATACATTGTATTATACAGCAACGCTGCGCAAACTCGGGTTTACGGATCAAATTGATCCGCGACACACACAATTTTAAACAGTATGGTCTATGAGAACCACGTGATTACTTAAGTGTAAATGATCCGCGAGGCAAAAAAGGTTGATTAGCGCTGTTATACAGTATAGTACAGCCAAAATTATTAAATAGTATTTTTCCTATTTCTAATAATGAGATATCAAATAATCCTAAAAAATATATACAAGTAAGGGTATATTCAGATCAGATTCAGATGAGTGAGAGGTCATATTTTAATAAATTAAGATTACATTAAGATATTAAAAACATTTGAGATTTATAGACACAGTGCTTAACTTTTAGTAGAGCAAACCTAAATTTTAAAAGTCTGTGACGATTGACCGCAATAAATGGGGCAAACTTTTTCACTTTTATGTCCCGAAGTCGGATTTGAGTGAAATTAGACTCAGTTTATGTATAAATTAGACGAAAATTCAAAATATGTGAGAGATTTTTGTTTAAAATTAATAGTTTTTGAGATATTTGTAGAATTGAACAAATTTAAAGTTTAAATTGCTTCAACACTAAGAAATGAATCACACATGAAGTTGGGGCACCGAAACGTTCATAATGGAAGTTTATGGGATTTTCTCCAAAATTTATTTATCGTACCCGGGGTTGAAATTTTACATACAATATCTTAATGCTGACCAGATAATATATATTACTTAGAGAATCAACGGACTGAATTGGTTGTCAATATTTGATTTTAAGAATTTAATATTCAATAAACTTATTACTAATTTTTCATTGTTTAGTTATTTCTTATTTTTCATCTAAAAGTAATTTTAAACCAAAGCCACAAATAATTTATCAAAGTTGACATTAGCTTACATTTTAGAAAAAGCTTTATATCAATAGTTTTGGATAATAGTTAAATATTTTTGATATTTTTAATGCATCGGTCAGTTTAGTACAAAAGGAAATCATTTTATGGAAAGAGCTAATTGAACGAAGGATTGAAAGTGGATTCGATATTAACTCAAAAAAGTTGTGCATATTCTGAGTAAAGCTGAAATCTAAAGAGTTATTACAGAAAGTTTATAAATCAAATTAGACATGTTCAAAGGGTCTAAAACCAGCGGCCGACCCACCCAACATTTTGTGGACTTCTGTCTAACCCGCCCGAACTCGAAAGTCTTAAAATGCCAGCCCGCCCAACCCACCCGACCGGCCCGAAAATTGACAATGACTGTTCCTTGTCATACTTTAAAGTATTATGTAATAATAGCTTGCAAATGAAAATAAAAGGTAAAAGTTTGAAATATAAGGTCATTATACAGTTTAAAATATAATGCATTGCATTATAAAGCATATTATGGATAATTAATGTTGTCCATAGGCTCAGCCTAACGAGGCTAATGAGCTTGTAGACAAATTTTTACTTAAATTCGCTATAACTTAATATTTTGCTTCACAGTGTTTGAGTTTCTTATTTAGAATTGTTTTTTGAATAGTAAAAAGCACTTTTGATATGCTTTCGTATATAATTATTTGGTCTGAAAATTTAGAGGCTCAGGTTCAGGCTCTAGGTTTTGAGTCTAAGCTCAGGCTCTAAGCATTACGAGCCTATGGACATCATTATGGATAATAAAGCATTTCAGGATTATGTTTTTAAGCTTTACTTCGACTTTTCTGACGGGTTTGTCAGGCTTTTTTCGGGTACGGGCTTTTTCAGGCCCACTCTTTCAACCCGAACCCAAAATTTTTAGGTTCAACCCTCCCCGTCCCGCTACTTAAGTGCGCCGATGAACATCTCTAAATCAAATCATTTTAAATGAATTTGTGTAAAGTTTTATTCCTTAACTGTTGCTTAACTGATTGCGCACTCTGTAGTACACAAAAGCACTCGTGAAGAATAGATTTTGAAAAATATTCAATAAATTGAAAGACGAGAGAAGATATTCCCCTATGATGTCATACATAAATTACGTTACACTGATTAGGATGGGTAAAGGTTAAGCTTTGATGTAACCAAAGCTTAACTTATGGGAGTAGGGATAAGAGTTGTTGTGAACGTTACGCATTCATTTATAGAAGTATTAATGCATTTTTGATATTTTACTTTTTTCGTTTAATTAAACAAATTGTGTGTAAATTTAAACAAAGTTTTATAAAATCTATAAATAATTTGATAAATTTTGTTGAAACCTGAGACCAGCAATGCTAACAAGCATAGAGATGGTGAGCAACAGGGATACAGTTGATGCTAGGAAGTAGAGGTGAGCAAAGTTCCAAAAAAGTCAGCCCGAACCCGCCCGAAAATTTTGGCAATCGGCCCGGCCCGCCCGAGCCCGACTCCTAAAAATAGCTGGCCCGCCCGACCCGCCCGAAATTTTCAATGCTTATAAAACACGTATTTTATATATTTTATTAGTTTATTCATACAGTAAGCATACATTCAAATAATATCATATAAATAACATTATATTTATTAGCAATCATTACATTTAACGCAGTTAACGAATGGCAATATTTGCTGAAAAGTCTTCCATACATGCTTTTCCCTTTGCTAATACCATAGCTTTCTCGCTTAATTAATTTAAAAGTATATCATATTAACATCGCGTTTACTTGTGTTTCATAAGAAATGCTTTATTATATGTTTAGTTACAAAATATTGCATAAAGTTTTACACAT
>JAQGCH010000891.1:0-18878 GCA_034699485.1 Nanhermannia elegantula | reverse complement strand
TGAAGTCCCGCAGAGTTACATTGAGTGTCTTATTTCAATGAAGATATTCCCATTCGCGCAATGCTATGAGCGCAATATCTATCTTCAGTATAAATACTGGAATGACAGCAGCTGTACCACAATCACAATCGGAGAAAAGACGATGAGCTAAAGTAATTTGTTCAAAATAAGCTCATTATTTCAGTTCTATAAGAAAAGATGACAAACTAAAAAGAATTCAAATACTTTCATGTTTTCAATAATTCACTTTTACTTTAAGTACATTTTATTCTGTACTCAAAACAAGTAATATGAATAATGGCACTGAGAGTTTACCAAAAGCTTTAGAATAACTTACTATAAAATACTATGTAAGTTCATTTATGATTCTTACGTTTACACAAACTTTTAAATAGTGATAATTTCCAAAACTATTATCACAATTATAAGTGGAAGATAAAGCCGGTGCAGTACAAAATCAAATATTCCTATTATTAAAAAATTGGTCAAATACAGGCATTAAATTTCAATGTAATATATCATTAAAAACATTATACATTAACTATTTTTATCGTTTGACTGACCAATATAGACATTCAATATAACTTATCTTTAGTTACTATCAAGAAATTTAAAATTAACCTCAAATGCTGACACATAGGATACTCAATCAATGATTTGTTTCATTCAAGAAGTTTCAAACCATTACCAATTTAATGATTTTAAAAATGAATGAGAATTAAAAATAGTTAAACTGTAAAGTTTTTACATTTCTACTGCTTTTGTAAAATATTTTAGCTGTACAGGTAGGTCAGCAAACTGTCCACAGTCTAAACCTTTGCACCTCACTGTTACTCACGTTTCATTCTTGGAATTCAAGCAAATGGGAAACAAAATTCATCGAAATAATAATAATTGTTTAAACAGTTAAATATTATAAAACTTAATACAATATTAATAATTTGATCCCATACTAAATTGGATATTTATTCTTTTCAATTATTTGAAACTTGTTTTTTATTATAAAATTATAAAATATTTACTAAGAATTGATTGATTAAAAATTAATTTCTGGCTCCAAAATATTATTGGTTCAAAAATATGATTGAATTTGAATTTGTGATAAATTCAATATTAAATACATTTGTTCTCTACATTTCACGCATTATATAACTCTAAAATTTGTGATACAATCTTTTATATTCGAATTGACTTAAAATTATATTTTTTCAGATCATTCATTTTATAAATTTGAGTAAAGGGATATTCAAATATGACATCTACGCAACCTTGAGGCTAAACCCCATCCCCTACCTTATGTTCACAATCATACGAATTGCCTATACCCCCTGCAAGGAGACGTCACCTTTCTCGGACCCCTCCCCCCAAATTAAACACTATTTTTTGACAGTCTATTTTATAAAAAAATTTAATGAGATTTATTTGTTGCTGCTTTTGATAGAAGACATTCTCTCACTACTTTTTCCCAATATTTTTAAATATCAATGACATTTAAGTGGATGTCTGAATCTTCCTAACCCCTACCCCCCTTATTTGTCATTTTTAGTCAAGTTTGCAACCAACCCCCTTGCCCCTGCACGTAGATGTCATTTTTGAACGTCCCCTAAGAGTGCGGTAACACTTATTAATAAATTAATCTTAACTAAGCAAACAATACTGTATAATCTTGAAATAAATAAGAGATAGGAATGCATCTCAAATGTCTTATTAGGACTGAAACAAGTTAATAATTAGCTTAAAAAACTTTATTATATTAAATCCTAATTTTGACATAAAATGGCAAAATTTAGAAATTGATTAACTATGTTGTAAAAAAGTTTATGTTTTTTATAAAGTATTCGATAATATTTGTAAATTGATTGGTTACACGATAATTTACGATAAAATAAGTTGCAGTTTGCTCTTGTTTGGTTCGATATATTATCAGCTGCTACAGCAATGCACAGTGCTCCAGCATTTGGTGCTCGGTGGCGAGCACGAGCACTGGACTCACTAGCATCGAGCTCCAAGTCATAGTAAATTTAGATATTTTTTATATTATTAATGCAGAAAAATGATTTTCATCATTTAAACGTAAAATATAAAGTATAATTTAAAGTTTAAAAAAAGATTCATACATTACATATGTTCGATTCGGGTTTAACAGAGTTAAACCCAATATAAAAATTTTCTTCTCGGAGGGTTTAATCGGGTTAACCCTGAAATGTAGATCCTGTAATTAACCGATCAAATTTGTTGACTTAATGCTCCGTAAGTGCTCGGTGCTCAAGCACCTCCATAAAAGTGACCAAGGAGCATTTAATTATCTTGGAACATAAATTTTTTTATCATTCCTATCATAAACAATATAAAAATATAATAAAATAGTTGAGATGAAGTTTTGTGACTCCAATTTTTGACATGTCATTTACTAATATTCGATATAAGAAATAAATAATTTTAAGAATTATTTAAATTTATTGGAATTGACATTGATATTTAAAATGAAATATTTACTAATTATAACTAATTAAAGTATTTTTTTATTAATGTTCTTTGATATGATGATGAAATAGCATTAAATGCATAAATAAGTTTAGTGACAGGTCAGTCAGAGAGCAGATCGTATTGAGACATAAATATACACAAATACGAATATATCGGCGTCTGTTTGAAATGTTAACATTTGATGGTATAGTGAGCTAATCAGGCGTATGTTAAAGCATTTGCTTTTCTGCCTGATTCATCCTATTGTATATTCACCCACTTGTTATTTTTTTCAGTTTTGCATTCTTTTCTTCGGCCGATTGCGAGTCTTAACGTTTAGTCTGGAGTTAGTTTATAACTGAATGACTGCTTGGAACGAATTTGCGTATAATGAGTGAAAAAACGTTCGCTTCGCACGGATATCAGGATTCTATTGTGGTATAAAACAGGCATTACATGCACTACAAATAGTATATTTACCAACGGATAAATAGATGAAGTGTTTTGAAGTAGTGGTGCTTATTTGTCAGCGTGTTTTGATTTCATGCATTTTATGCTCATTTTATAAATAGCTAGAAAGTGCTTAAAGGCTTGTTTCCCGTACTTGAGCCCTACAGTTTTGGTGATGAATACCTTTAGTCTAAGCTTTAGTAGAGGTATCTCATGGTTTTTAACCTGGTTTCAAACCAGGGGTAATAAACAGGTGCTCAATAATATTTAGAGTTGAGTGAATTATTTGCAACCCTGAGCTTTGGTCTAATACACGAGAGACAACAATGTCATCTCAGGTGTTTTGCTGTTTCTGATGCAGTTTTGCACATCTTTTTCCAAATCAATTGATCCATGCGTTATAGGCGTGAGCGTATCCAATGGCACCCAATATAACTTGTATCGACTTTCAACTGCAGGTTATCATTGGTTGCTCTCTTCTAAAGGAAAGGCGTCACAAATGGGAGTGAAGATTGCAGACAGAAAAATGTTGTGCATCAACGCGTGCCACTTGTGCATCAATGTATGTGCTTATATTGCAAATCATGCTAACTATCAATGCAAACTCAATACAACTCTAATGCATTATCCATGAAAAGTCTCAAACTTTTTTCTATTAAAAAATGCATCTTTTTATATAATGTCCTCAACTAATATATAGTAATAATAGTATTCAATCGATTGTGATTGTGCTCTACTATCAAAGTATTGAAATAATTGAAATAATCTTCGCCAGTGTTTGTTATTTGAAGATAAGATGTGTTGATAAGACTTTGACTTACAATTAAAATAGCATTTGTGAGTTTGGACAAAATCATCAGTGATTTGCGGTTTATAAAAAATACATATATTGAGGAAATACAGTGTAACACATACAAAATCCAAAATTTCGCCCTCACTGACCACCGTTGGGATCTCATCCAATCCGGACAACTGCAATAATATGGCCGATTCGCAAACATCGCCTCAAAGTAAGTTGTGATTGAAGACTAAAGATAGTTAGAAGCAAAGCGGCGGCGACTGTCACCACTCTTTCACTGCGATCGCCAATTTGCTGGCGACGAGTTGCTTATCAATCTTTTTGACTCAGGGTTTCTGCATATTTCACTGCTATGAGAGCTCATCGCCAATATTTTCTTTTTTGAGCCACACCTTAATTAGTTGCTTAAATATTTATGTCTAAAATTTTTATACAAACTTGAATTATGGTTATCTTTGAAGGAAAATGGCCAAGAATTGCATTGTGCGTTGGATGTGGTTCACAAATATATGATCAGTACATATTACGTGTGTCACCAGACCTGGAATGGCACGCGGCTTGCCTTAAATGTGCTGATTGTCATCAATACCTTGATGAGTCTTGTACTTGCTTTGTAAGGGATGGAAAAACTTACTGCAAACGTGATTATTTGAGGTAAGGGTAGTGCATATGTGCAAAAATAAACAACTCTCGTATGAAACAAGCGTATTGGCACCAATGCTTCACTTCAATCTTACATCTCTCTCATTAATTACTTTAAAGTATTATAAATATTGCTAACTTTCGACTGTCTGTAACTGCTTATGACATTTTTGGTTATTGCAAATATTGCTAAATTTCTAAATCTCATCAATAATACTACGGAATAATAATAAAATCGCATTTTATTTTATTGATTTAATCCTCTTAATCAGTTTTTTTAATTATCTTTGGAAATAATTTATTTCGTTTTTTAAATACCGGACCGATTACTTTATGCTTAGAATAATAATGAATTCGACGTCATTAAAATGCATGATTCACTTGATTATATTGATAGATGAATTGAGGAATAAACGAAACAGTTTGCTGAATATCCTTCAGGAAAATAATATATGCATCTAAGTTGTTTGTCTTCTATTTGCCGGTGTATTGATTGTGCAGACCGTCTTATTTTATTTACTTTTAGAAATATTTAAGAATAAACGCAGCCTTTAGATTGACTTTTTTTACACATTCAACATAAATAAAAAAATTATATTTCAAACTAAACAATTACTTAAAAGATGAATTCCAACTCAATTATTGTTTTAAAATTGATAAATGAATTTACACTTTTATATGACTCTCAAAAACAAGTTTAGTAGTTTTTAATGTAGTTGGAGTCATAAAACAATTTATCCAAACAAAATCAGTTTTACATGCATATTATTATCAGTTAAAAGAATATGAAGCATGTATTTTACACGATATATTCATATTACACGCTATTTGATATAAGCACGATATGATCCTTACTTTCCAACAATAAGAAAAGAGTGAGTGTACTCTAGTGTTAATGTAGTGCTAATATAGGTCCAATTCAGTAGTGATTCTTAAGAACTATTTGAGCAGAAGTCGGTCCAGATTTAGTAAAGGGGGTGAAAGCCTAAAGAATTGGTTGGGCCCTCGATTATAACAATTTATAAATTGAAACCACAAAGTTGTTGGTTTTTGCTGAGCTAAGCGATATGCCATAGAGACTAACCCATCAGTTACAGTGTATATACAGTGAATTATTCATATGAATTAGAATGAACCCCCTCTTAATGCAAAAGAAGAGGCATCACTGCCTAAAGCAAACATCATCTTTCATACATCTTTATTATGGGTTTACTATAGATATGAATGGCGCCATTCAAGGGAAGCCAATCCAATCACCAAAAAAAGGAATTTTTTCACCAAATAGGCAACAACACAAAGAAAAGAGATTGACAGACAGACTTGCAATAACGTAATAATTCATCGACTAATCTAAGAGAGTGGTTCCTAATGGTGAAAGACTTTTTAGTTTTAGTCAAATGTAATCACAATATAACTTAAATTATAAGTTATCATATGTTATGTTAAGGCACTTACTCGTCAAGGACTCATCTTAAGTGGCATATTGTTAAATATTATGAGCTTTAATGCTATTGTGCCAGTTCTCCAGTTCGCAACATTCAAATCAATTCTTATCAACATTTGTGTTTCACTCACCTTTAGTTAGTCTTTCAGTTTGTTTCATCTCATCTTTCTATTGAGACCACTGCAAAAGTTTTATGCTCTGCATATTTGTTGTCATTACTCAAGTTTTTTATTAACAATTAATTGTAATTTGTTTAGTACAGTATTTTTTATCAAGTTATTAGTTAATTAATAAGGATATCTGTTATCAATTAAGTTGACTGAAACTTTTCTCATTACAAAAATGTGTCGAATGAGTATTTTTGTCTTTCCTTTATTTTGTTTATATTGTTATTTTTTGTATTTATTAAGGACTTGAGCGGAGCGAAAGCAATAAGTAATTGAGTATTAACACAGATATGAATAATAGCATTATCATTAGTATTATAATCTATAATCTATAACTTGCATAACATTAGTACACAAAATGAGTCTTGTTTTTCAAGCATCTCTTATTGAGTGTTTCATAACACTCTATTGAGAAGTCAACAAAAGTTAATCGCTAGAAAATGAGCCGCTTATCGCGTTAAGATGACGAACCACTTTATGTGTAAATGTTAAAGTTTATTTGAAATTGGGATCCAATTAATCAACATAATGCCTGCTTCGAGACCGTATTTGTATGTTTAATATGGTTGGAAAACCACATGCGTGCGCTCCCTTTCAAAACCATCTGTTCAATGATTATTCATTAAGTTAGCGCATCAATAAATCTATACCGTACTACTTTTAGTCAATATAAACCAATATGAATAATCATTTTAAGAAATTACAGATCATTTTTTTTAAAGATATTTCCTTTAATCGTTCTTTATCTGTTCAATTATGTTATAGCACAACATTACTAACTTGTATTTATATAACGGCAAACAGTAATTATCTTAGTGTTGAATTTCTCAAATTTTTATTTATTGAAGCCATTCATTTAAATTAATAATTGCTTAACATATCATTTGCCTCAAATACTTTGATTAAAACAATTTTTATTTTAAACTAATTAAAAATAAATAGTTTGTTAGTATTTAATCGACTTATAAAAAGTATTTGTGTCATTTCAAATTTCATTCAATGTCATTTATATTTGTTTCCATGATTTTAAATTTTATTCAATTTACTCGATATAACTATTATTATTAAACTATGACATACAGTAGATTATAGTTATAACTTTTTTTTTACTAAACTCGAGACTTGATTAGACTCTGACAATCAATTACAATATTAAAATATGATATAAAAAACAATCTCAAAAAGAAATTTTGAATAAAACTTATTTACGTAATACAATTTATCAAAAAATTAGATTCGATAGTTTAGTTCAAATATAATGCCGACGTGTGCCTCTTCAAGTTTATACCGAATAAAAAAACTAAAACATAAATCTTATTACAAGAGTCAATTAGATAAGGTATCCGCTATTTCAAAAACCAATTATTATGACTTAATCAGTTTTTGCTATTTTTAGGAATACTTACGCCAATTCTTTCGCGATTTTCAAAATTTGATATATATTCTAAATTTTGATTAATTCTGAGTTTTGTTTATTTTGACTCTTTAGCTAACATGAGTTGTATTTTAGCCATTGATTGAATGTTTGAATTTAAATAAGGTTTAGTTGATTCTAAACTATTTAAAAAACTATGACTAACTTAATTACCAGTAATAGTGATAAAAACTGTCTGCTTAACCTTGAATTAATGTATAAGTTGTGCTAAATTGTTTCTTTAACTGCAAGATTTTGCTAAAGTTGCAAATATAATAATGTTATTTACAATTTTTTGGTGATTCAATATTGTTTAGCATCATATTTGTTCAAGTATTTTATGGTAACTTAACTATAAAACAAAATCTTTTAGTTTAAGGAATTTTAACTTTAAATGAGAATCAGGTTAAATAGGAGATGGTTCATTTTTTAGAATTTTTACAATTTCACCTCTTTTTAAATGATTTTCTTATTAAGAAAGTGATCAATAGGTGAAACTATCTGTAATCATAAAAATTATCTGATTTTATCTTAAAATCTTTACTATCATTGGATATTGGGTAATAAGGTATTGGCTAAACTTTAAGTATACCGTACAAAACAATTCAGTGAATCTAACTTTTAAATCTAAACTATAAAAATTATTTAGTTTTCATTATAGTCTTAAGCTTTAATAAGCTTAAGAGACAAAAGCCTATTAAATAGTAGAGTTATGTCTAATGTCCTAAAATATAACATTTTGAGTTAAATATTCGGAACCATTTATTAGAAGTAGTTTATGAGAGAGAAAAATGAGCACAAGAATGTAGTTGTAAGTTACTATTTTATCTATTAATCTCCATTATTTCAGGTTATTTGGTGCGAAATGTGCCAAGTGTTCAGCCAGTTTCAGTAAAAGTGATTTAGTGATGAGAGCTCGCAATAAGATATACCATATTGGCTGCTTCTGTTGTACTGTATGTAAGCGACCACTAACAAGAGGAGATGAGTTTGCACTTAGTGATAACGGTCTCGTTTGTAAGGTAAAAGTGTTCTAATCATATAATTAAAGTAAAATTATTTCATTCTCTTATTTAAGTTTGTTCTTTAATCACAGGCTCATCACGAGGTTTCTGAGAAAAGCGGACCAATATTTAATACTGACAAAGATATTAATGAAGGATCAAATGGTATCTCTGTCGGTAATGGACCCAATGGGGCAAACAGTGATATTAATGGTAACAATATTTCACCAAATTCTGGTAATCATCTTCAAATTGCAGGTAGACACTTTTTTTTTATTCATTTTGCTTACTTATCAAATGGTTTGTTCAAATGCATTAATGAAATTAAATTTCATTTTAAATTAAGAGTTCTTTAAGATTTGAAGCAGATTATGATAATGAGTCAAATAGTTATTGTAAGCTATAATTTATAAATTATGATAAAAAATCATTAACGGGAGAGATAATTCAATAATAATCTTTGATTCTGTTCCGCATTTGATTAGGAAAATATAGTAATAATATTTGATATAAGAATTTTAAAACAATTAATTATAAGGCATAAAGTTAAAGCCTAATTAATTAAGTTAAGCAGTTTAGCTGAGGTAAAGCTCAATTCATAAAATTTTAATCCAATAAACTATAAAATATAGTGTAATAATAAACGTCTGCAAATGGTTTGATGCACTTCTATTGCAGACGCACTTGAAATACATGCAAATAATAGAATTCGCTGTGAGTTTCTAAGTGTATAATAAAGAAGTCGATGTGCACAATATCAGACACTGATGTCTCAAATGAGGTGTTCAAAAAATCGCAATATAAGAGTGCCTGAACTGTACTCTATTTGAGTTAGTGTGCGGCGAGTGAAAAGCAAATATTGTTTTCAGAGGGAGGACACATCTCTGTCTCTCGTATTGAGTCTCATCTCTCTCTATCTCTACCATAATATTTGCGCACCTGATTTGTTCACACGCGAGACGCGAAATCTGAGCTCAATGTTTGACTGTCTGGTTAATTAAAACGGACGTTTGCGAAGTTTTATGTTACGTGCGCCCAAACGCTTTCCGTTGAACCGACTTTCAAAATAGCAATAATATGCCAAACCTTTCAATACTTGAGGCTTTCTTAATATCCTTATAGTTGATGACTTACCATTAATTAATAATAGAGTCAATCACTCACTTTATGTCTAAAGAGCTAACGCTTTATACTTGTTGTATAAATGCTAACATGAATTCTATTTCTTTTAACAAAAGCCACTGCAGAACCGATGCCAATGGGCCGCCATCGGGAATCGGGAAGACCGAGTGGGCATAAGCAGAGTGCAGAACATAAGCCGACAAGAGTGAGAACTGTGTTGAATGAGAAGCAATTACACACTTTGAGAACGTGTTATAACGCTAATCCACGTCCAGACGCTTTAATGAAAGAGCAATTAGTTGAGATGACAGGATTATCGCCGAGAGTTATTAGAGTTTGGTATGAACTTTAATAATCTGCATAAAAACCTATTTTTAACTATAAAACTGATTTCTTTAAATTTTGAAAAGGTTTCAAAATAAGAGGTGTAAAGACAAAAAGAGAAGCATTTTGATGAAGCAGATGCAACAACAAGAAAAGGTAAGCTCAAAAAGGATTAAAAATTATCATTTTATTTAATTATACTATTATAAAAGGGAAGCTATTGTTATAAACATATGAGATAACTTTGATAAAGCCTATACCATATGAACTCGTTTATAAAGAAGTTTTTATTGTGAAGAATATACAGTTTAGACTAAATTAATAATACAGATCACGCATAAGAGACGTGCAATTAAAACTCAGCCATTGCATCGACAATACTATGTGATAGAGTAGCGAAATAGTAGAGCTCGCTGTTTGCCAATAATTAACTTTAATTATGTCTAACTTTCCCCCAGAAGTGGCCCCAGTATTCCGTTTGCACATAATGTGCAGCGAAAAAATAATATTTAGTATTCCTCTTCACTAAAGATGAGCTTAACATTAGTAACACGAATTTCATATTGAGACTCTTATTGTTGTATTCAATTTTTGATTAATTATTACACAAATAAATTTTACTGATATTTATGTGCTATATTGAAAGTGTAATAATTATGGAGATTTTTGTGCACAATTTATCTTTTTGTTGAGTTTATAATTATTGCTCCCAATTCGCAGAACTGAATAGCAGTTGAATTTGTCTAAAATGAGAGGTAACATAAACTTTAAGATTCTTTCTTCGCGATCATAATTAAAAGTCTTGCAAGAGATTCAACAGACTTGGCTCCATGCCCTTTAAATTGATTTGTATGGCATTCCTGTGCTCTGTGCTCTACACCTAACATGTGACGAGAAACAGTAGCCTCAGTTTAGACAATCTTTAGAGATACTGACTCAGACAGACACAGAGACAGACAGAAGCAGACAGAGGATGTATGTAATGCCTGCACAAAAATGTTTGTCTAAATAGAAATTTCGCATTAAAAGCGAGAATTCTTTTTGCATAAAATCTTTTGTACAAAAAGAAAATCTATTACTTAAAAAAATCATAGCATTATTGGTACAAAATTTTTTTAAATAATGCACACATTTTAGCGGTAGTGACCCTTAAATGTTGAATTTAACACTACTAAGAAGTAAGTAGTGATGTGTGAGAAGACGCCGTCTTTAATATACCCGATATTGAATGCAATGCTAGTAAATGTATGCCTTAAAAGCACTTCTTCATAAAGGGCTACATTAGCGAATGTTTTTTAGAATCGCTTTACACAATCTCGCAATAGTTGTGCTGCAATGTAGAGAAAAGTACATCTTTTGTTGTATAAGTAAGTGCGTACAAAAACCAAAAAGAGAGCTCCCTTTCAATGTTTAGCGCTCTCCTCTGTTCGAATAAGTTGGTCAACCGTACATATATGCCTACATACAGACTGCATTACATGCAGTATAGCATTACGTCCCCTCTTCTAATGGCATGCCTTTCAATGCAAACAGCAAACTATAAATGTACTCAATATATAGATTCGAAATATGAAGCACAACATAGTGCACAACATAAATTCGCTTATGCCTTATAACCAGATTAATTATTAGATATAGGAACACATTGCTGGCTCTCGAGTGCATCCATGCTGAGCTCTTTATGAGATTAAACAACAGACTCTATTCCTGGTGACTCTTCCATGCACTTCTTCGAGTCCCAAGTGGGTTGTCCGTACTCTCCTCCCAAAAATACATCAAAATTGTTGTTACAATGGAAGCACCTTTATCTTGTTACCATCCATACGCTCTATTCGTATATCATTGCATCCTAACAAGTAAAGCATCTTCTATATAAACATATACAATACATCTCATGCTCTGCTCTCCTGCTTCTCTGTTGTCTACCTTGTCCTCATCTCTTGTGCATATGCCTGCTCTCTCTCGTCTCTCTTATAACTAATTCGCACCAATTCTCTTCGCCCCTTTTCAAATATTAATAGCATAATGATGAATAACGAGAACCTAATATGTCTCGCGGGGTTCTGTCATTTCGAATGATAGCAAAAAAATAACGCTAAAAGAGAAAGCTTTTAAACTTCTAAAAATGCTTATTTAATAATATTCTGATAATATACATATAGCAGCATAAATAGTGCAACTATTTTAGAGCTCAACATTTTGCATATGTGTTCCTTATAAAACATAATAATTGTTTATAATTACAAAAAATATATATATTGGTGATATCAAGAATAAAATGAATGTATCCTCTGCTTAAAAAAGTATTTGCCTGAAGGGATGTGCAAATGTGATCTCATCGTTTGCATGTAATGGTAGGGCAGATGGTTCGGGTACAAATAGGCCAAAACTAACGTTAGCCATAATTGATTCTGGGTTTTGAGTTCCTCTTCATTGCAAAACTACAAAAAGATTCTTATCTTGAGAATCGCCGCGTGGGCCGCAGCCACTGATTTTCATCAAACAGGTCTCTCGAGAGTTATATCACTCACAGCAATCAGTTCTCAATTCATTTACAGATATACTCACTTTTACTTTTTTTCATATTTGTTCAGACATAGAGATTGTATATAGTGATCAAAGAATAAAGTGAGTCAACAAAACAATGTTACGATAAATGTATTAAAGCTATTTGTCATTGTTATGGATACAGTGGGCAAACAAATAAATCACCTAAACTGAAGTGCAGTGTCTGTGGCTATAATAGATGTTTGAACGCATCAGCCTTTAAATTAACAAAAAATTATTCAAATAAATATATTTATCACGGATTTGAATGACTGAGTCTAAAAATGATGAACAAAATCTTTTGAATATATGCTATCAAATCAAAGAATTTTAGACTTTAAATAAATGAAATCTGTTTTGTTTTTGTTTAGAGTATTGCACAGTACATATATCTTACTTCAATAATTCTCATATAACGCATACAATTGAGTAATTTGCATATTAAAATTATTTGTCCAAATATCCAACCATTTATTTAAAGCAGTACTTCAAATATACATATTATTTGTGAAACTTTCATTTTAGTTTAGAGCCAAATAAAACTATCAGTAATTTATAAGGTCCTTACTCAATATTACAATCAATAAGAGTCTCATCTGAACATTTGGTTGATTACAATTTAAATATTTATAAACATAATTTCAAACATATTTGTGTTCTTGAAGTTAAGAATTTTTAATTTATAATTATTCCATACCTTTAATATAGTGGTATTAAATGTATATATAACTGTTTAAATAGTAATTACATAAATAGTAGTTAAATATTTACACTTCTCACCAGTTAAACCTGTGTTTTTATAACCCCTTAAGCTAAGCTTTTAATTAGAATTTCAATGTACTTGTAATAAAAACTTTTATTATTTCTTAATGTCTAACAATATGTGGCGTTTAAAAAATGAATTTACAATTTATTTAAAATAAAATTTTCAAAGACTTGCGATATGAACAGTGATAAAGAAAGAGAAAACCACAGGCATAAGTAAAAATAGGCAAAACGCATAACTAGATTCTCCAAAATTAAATTCTTCAACAAAGTTTACTAACAGATTGTTTTCTAAATATAAGTTTAATCTAATATTTTATAAAACTTTGAAAATATACTTTCAAGATATTAAGCATTACTACAAAGATATAATTTATATTTTAAACAATTTTATTAAAGTAAAAATTTATTCAAAGTATCGTAATTGAGAGACAAGAGATATGATTATTGAGAAGTCTTCAAGTGTTGAGAATGAAAAGTAGTATTAATGTAGCAGAAGAAAGGCTCAAATTAGGATCTTTTTAAATGTGACTCATGCAGAGCCAAAACTCTACTTTCACTGAGAACTCTATACCAATGCACGACTAATAGCATGAGTTACACCAGTGAAAAAGTAGACGAAGCGTAACGCTTGTTATTGAAGCTGCCGACTCGTACTGGGCTTTGATGTGCATCTTTTTGAACAGATAATTTGATTATTCCTTTTTTCATAATAAGAATAGGAACTGAAAAGTGTCAAAATATATGAGAAATATAATTTAAAATAAATTTTTAATCAAATGAAACGCTTTGATGCATTTAGTGTTCTTGCAGTTGGTTTCCTATTATTGGCATTTAAGTGGTGATTGCACTTAGAGTTGTTGGCTTTAAGTTTAGGTAAATCAGAGTTCTAATCATCCATAGAGAATGGACTAAAAAATGGTAATAATAATAATAATTACAAAGCGCTCATTTCTTTGTACGATTCTCTTATTGGAGTGCCTGTTGTGAGAGAGTTCACATGGAGTGAAAGCAACTTCAAATCATAAGTGCATATTATATGTATTGCACAACGAAACAATTGAAGCTATAGATCGATGTATTTGAGATGCATTTTATGTGCTTAGGCTCCCGACTGGGATTGTTGGTCCTACTTTGGCACGTGTCAGAGTGCAGGAGTGAGCCTAAAGTACACGTGTCAGTATATAAAACTTGGGAATTATGGGCTTTGTGTATTCTCAATGTCACACAAACTCGTGCATTATATTTTCACTCACTAGTTCATTAAATGCTTTTATTCCCGCTGTAAAAGATTCCTTTTCTCTAGAAGTGAAAAGAGAGAAAAAGGCATGCGATATATGTGCGATATATTATATATTATTATATTATGGTTTGCGTGTCTCATATAGATATCTTCCACCACCGACTCTGTGCTAAGCTAAGGATAGGGACCGATAATGTATTGTCCATGTGGTTGCGCGTAACGCGTGTCATCCACGTGTGTCACGCAAACCTACAATTTTACCTGTACTCTACTTTTGCGAGACTACAAATCACAGTGACTAACGATCATTACAATGTTTACTACTGAGGGGAGAGATAGCTTTTTGTTCATATATTTTGTTTTCATGGGAATTATTTTTTCTGTTTTTATTTGACTGCTTTTTCTTTTTTTGTTAATCATCATTATTATAATAAATATAAAATGTAGAAAAGCGGCCAAAAGTCAATATATTATTTCTTATATTTTGTTTAATTTTTTTATTTCACAGTTTTCAATGGTCGCGTTCAGTGATTCTGATTACACAACCGAATATTCCCCGGTAGGGCCCTATCATAGTATCTTATTTATTAATAAATAGAATTATTATTACTATCATTATTATGAATAGAATACAATAGAATGAGATTAAGATAAGTAGCGGTTCGCTGTAATTTTGCAATATTAGCTTCTTTTATGCAATGCATGGATCAATATATTAAAGCAAAGGCAAGTTGAAAGGCCAACTTGAAGTCGGCAGTAAAGTGAGAAATATATGTTATACACATATATATAGAGGCTTTTCTGAGACTGCAAACAGTGAAGAATATAGGCTATAGAAAAAACATTTGACAATACAATGCCTTTTTGTATGTTTAGGATGGAAGACAATTGAACTTAGCATCGATGCGTGGCGTGCCTCTGATCGCTACGAGTCCAGTTCGTCACGAGAGTCCAATTCAAGTAAATCCACTAGAAGTACAAACCTATCAGCCGCCATGGAAAGCACTCGCTGATTATGCATTACAGCCTGACATTGATCCGAATGCGCCTCATTTTCAACAACTCGTTAGTCAGGTAAGACTCGCTCTATTGCTCGTCCATAAACAGTCGTAAAGCCAAGGCATGGTCAGTCATTCTGTCGTGTTGTTGTCCCGTTATTGCTTCAACCCTTCTATTACCTTATATTGCCTTTTATTGCTTCAACTAGAATTAGGTCTATTTCTTCAAATAGTAGACTTCTTTGAATAACCGCTTTTCTAATTTTCTTCTACTAATCACAAGAATTCATTGTTTTATTAGAGAATATATCAATCATATATGCAATAAAGTGCATGCCTTTGAAAACAAGCATTTCTCCGATTCGTATCATCAATACATTAACTTCAATTGATTCATAAATTCATTACTGATTCACATTGATTCGCAAAATTGATTGTAACTCTACTTTATCCGAATTTAATCTTATTTTGATTTTTACATTTTTTTAAGATAACTAAAAATTGAGTCAATATTCTGCACAAATCAATGGTAACTCATATATAAATTTAGCTCAAAGCGTAGCACTTGTATGGCTTTTGCGAATTTAAGCTTATAAAGAAAGATCAGTCAATTTTATATAGAAGTCATAGGTTATTCTGTAAAATAAACATTGAGTTGGGGCCAAATCCTTAACGAAATAACATGATTGTCAATGCAATATTTTGTGTCAGACTCTATGCACAAACATTACTCTTGGCTAAAACCAACAGCCAAGGGCTAGTCTCATGAGAGATTATCCAACTATGCCAGTGATTTACTTTTTTTGTGACATATTGTGAATTGTTAGCTATCATTGATTGTTGACCCACCAAAAACCCAATTATAGTAGACAAACAAAAGAAGAGAATCCCTTAAGGCATCATAATATTAAGATTGCTATAATGTAAACTTGCGTAAGACCTAAATTTTTAAAAAATTTTAAGTAGTTTTCGTTTTTGTATGAATGAAATGAATGTCTATTGACATAGCATTACTGCATTAATTATGGAATATATATTCTTAACTTAATGGCAATTTTTTACAATAATTTTTGGATTTATGATGTGAAACAAAACCTGAAATTTATTCTTATCATACATTATACTGTGTTTGCTTTAAACACATTTGACTTATGAATAGTCAATATCAGTATAAAAGTATAGATTCAAAAATGCTCTCATGAAAAATCATCTGAGAAAGAAAAATGTTTTGATTATGTCATTAATACGAATATTATTTACTTTTTGAAAATTAATTTCATTTTAATTATCTTTAACTATTTGTAGAAGTTCTAGAATTTAATCTTTAATTTGATTGATTAACGCATTTCAAGGTTTAGTTGGGCTATAATGAGTACTATCAGTATAATGCTGTCATTTCTTTTATCAAATTAAAAAAAGCAAAATATTTTATTGCATTTATATTCAAAGCAAAGCCCATTTTATCTTAAGTTTTTGATAAAACTCCTAAATTTTGTATAATTTAAAGATTTAAATAAGCATAAGAAAAAAGTTTATTAATCATCACAAAAGTCAAACTATTTTAAAAAGAAAATCATATCTCAATATATGACTTAAAATGTATCAGTAGAGCGCTCGCTGAACAATAGTATCAGATCCTGGTTTGAATGTCTTGCAGTTCTTTGAAATATATAATTTTCATATCTTCAAAAGCCAGCGGGAGGTGATTTCGAACGTCATTTTCAATGAGTACAACATCTTTGACAAGAAATGTTTTTTGATATCGTATGCCATATATGCCATATACGCCCCATTTAACCAATGACTTAGTGCTTCTCTAAAGCAAGAACTGTGATCTAAAAAATAAAATCCAATGCTGTACAAGTTAGGTCTGAGCTTCAGAAGGGATGTCTTAGTTGTCAGTCTCTCTATAGATGCTAAAGAAATGTTCAAATCGGTCATAAGACTCAAAACTCAAATATTTGAAGTTACCATTGCCTGAAAGCAACCTTTGACTTAACTCATAATGAAATTAAATAAAATTTTTTTTGATTCCTTAATTCAGATGCACGGCTACGCAGATTTGCCAACAAATGAGACATCATTATCATCATTACACGGCCCTCCAACAGGTCCGTGTACGCCATTATCTTATTTAGGTAATCATTTAATTGCATATTAGCTAATATTTTGCTGTAATAATCTTTATTAAAATTTTTGAATTTTAAATTTGCAAAAAACAGAGCAAGATCTTCATCAGCCTCCCAGTAACCTGTCATCTGACCTCTCAAGTCCGTGTACGAGTGAATGAAAATAAAGATTTAAACTCCGATCACTCCGTTAGTTCCTCAGGCATTATATGAACGTTTTATTATTTAACTAATTTAAGTCCTCTAAAGTCATATTTGAAGAAATCATTCAAACATATTATTTACTTATAGTGTTCGATAAAAATTTAATATTAATATGTTGTCCACAATATTAAGTAATCACTCAATCCTTAAGTTTTTTGCTATTTTATAGAAGAAATGATTCGATTGTATATATTTATATAATCACTTGAGTTATAAATGATATCCATTCGTTCAATTAATTGTAAATTTAATTATTTTGAGCTGCATTTGAAGTTTAGCGATATATAAATTAAAATGTATTTGATATTTAAAATTAAAGATTCAATAGTATTGATAACAGACAAAAAAGGAAATTTAGTATTTGTTTTGAATATGATTTATAGTGCACTAAACGTGTGTTTAACAAAACTACTTATTAAGCAAGTAAAGTAAGTTTGGCGTTAAAAATGCGGTTTTATTTTGATTAAGTCAAAGTTGGTTTTGTCCATCTTTGAGAGTATTAATAAAAGGAGAACTATTTACAGAAAAAGCATTCACTTTTTGACATTTGATGAATGTAAGGTGTGTCAAGTGCTACTATCTTTTTCTTATTCAGTGTTCCTCCTCTACTATTTTCAAATAAAAGGTTGTAAAGAATTGAAATTGTGTACTTGGCTTTGTATGAAGATATGCACAATAAATGTAGACATTGTGTACAATATGCACATATGCACAGCTGCATCATTCATGTAAATATGTATTTACAACAAAAGGGCTAAACGTTTAAATAGGCAAAAAGGCCTTTTGATTTGCAATAAAGACGTCTCTTGTGGAGAAGTTTCTGCCAATTGACAAAAGCCAAAAAGGGTTTACAGAATGAGCTCATCTCTATAGGTGGCAAAACTTGAAAAATCACAAAATGATCAATTGATACACATTTGTAGTTTCAAATTCCTTCATAGTTACAAAAAGTAAGATTCGAGTGCATTGAACCTGATTTGACATTTTTGAACGTGTTCTACAAACCAATTATTAATATAATGTTTCGATATCAGTGCTGTTGGATATCTAAACGCATGCCATTCCCCGCATTACTTGTCTTTCTATTTGCTGTTTAACTAATGATTTGAGAATTTAATGCCAACTAATACTCTAACTTGTGTTTGAATGTCTGTTTTGTA
>JAQGCH010000890.1:0-18878 GCA_034699485.1 Nanhermannia elegantula | reverse complement strand
GGGTACACCCCTACCACACCCCCTCCTTCCCCATGTCTGCTTCATACTACAGTATAATAATGTTTTGATTCAAATCAGAATTGTTATCAATCTTTTTCGATAAATATAAGTAAATAATAAATAGAAATATGATTTTAATAATATTCAAAATTATAATCAAATCAAATATTAGAATTCATTTTTAGAATCTGTTTTCGCTTTAATTAAAAATAAAATTTTAAGAAAAAATATCTGAGAATAAGTTATTGAATGTTAAAAATTTCTTAAAACAATTTAATAATTAAATACCTGTATATACATAATTGAAATATTATAATAAAATAGTCTAAAAATACTTTGACAATAAGCTGCGCTCTATCTATAGATTTCTAGCAATGGTATCATTTACAACATGTTTTACAAACAGATTTAGTGCCACATCTATTGTTCAATTAAGTATTGATGGGCTGCAATGCTTAGTTAGGAATAGTGTTGTATTTCATTTATATATACAGTAATAGATTCTCTCATTTATGATACTTTTTAGGCCTAACAATGATTGGATGCAAACGAACAGAAATTACTTTATTTGCTTCTCTCTTTGAGTTATTCATTCTTTGCATAGAAAGCGCTTCTCTTTACAGTTAAAGGAAATGTATATTTTCTTTAAGTAAATATTCGGCGCACGAATCCTATGCCACCAAATTACGCGTACTGTATACCAGTATTTTATACTTAAAATACATCACAATTTACATTTAGTTATAATCAGAGCTTTATTTGTATTTATTTTTATAGTCTTTCGACTTAAGTTTTCTTCATTACCTTTTTTTGTTAAGGAATGCCTTATAATGAGGTTTTAGTGAAACTGATGCCCCACTAATTTAGTTAAGCCTTCAATGATTTGAAAGAAGAAAATGCAGAAAAGTATGAAAGCTCTCGCATAATAAATATCAACTATTTTAGTCTATTTCCAAGTATTTAGCCTTAAATTTATTATAAACTTATCCTATTTGGCACATAAAACCCAATTTTATTTTTATTAAATAAAAAAATAACATTAGTTTTGCTCTATATAAAGGTTCTCTCATTCAGGTGGTGTTCATTAACATATTTATGTCCTGAAGACGTTTTGCTTCTATTTTAAACATTGTTAACAAAGGCTTTATTCAGTAGCTTTCGCTCTATTTCAAGACACCGAACAATTTTTGGATTTTTTCGAGTTATCGTTTTATATTTACTTATAATAGTATTTATTATTAATTAATAACTTATTACTATTGTTTTTTACGCTCAGCTTAACTTAAATGCTGTCCTAAACTTAATTTCTATGTTCTATTTGAAGCATAAAATTATTTATTATTTATTTTAATTAATGGTTTATTCTTAAGATTAGACAATTTAATGGTTAAGATTTCTATAAAATCGCAAAAATGCCTGTCTTTTGCGTGATTCCAATTTTCATTTTAAGGAATCGTTTGTTTTCTTCTATAAATAATTAATGTTAAAAAATTATTATTATTTTCATCAAAAATTTATGGCCTTTTTGAAAAATGAAAGAAACTGCTACTTTTCGTTCGTTAGTTATTATCATTTTGTATGCTTTCAAGTTTTGAACGGCTTTTCTTCTGTGTCAAGTCCACCAAACATTTGAACATTAATAAGACTTAATGGTCTGAACACACAGTTTAAGCTTTAGTGAAATAAAAAAGGAATTTAAATGTTAAGTGTTGTGTCTTTTATTAATGTTATTTTTGTTTTTATATTTTAATCATTTCTTAACATGTAATCAAAATTGAAAATATAGCGAAACCAACCAAACAAATTTGGGTCATTTCTTATACCTTAAGCTTTTGTGTTCAACTTTGATGGACTTGAATGCAGAGAATGTTTCAGTTATAGAATTATTGATTTTATTCAGTCGTATTTGGCATTAGATTTGTAGGCATTACGAGAGTAGTATTAAAACATAAAGTACTGTCAAATAGGCATCAGAAACATGTTATATTCAGGTAAAGCAAATCAATATCGATCTAATTATAGATATAAACCAAACCGAACACTAAATAGATGTGATTCTCATTTATTCAGTGATAAAAAATACAGGTTTGTGTGCAGGAAAGCGTTTTTAAGGGATACCAATCGATACAATCATAATATTAATTCAATGAATCTATGATTGCATTCAAATTATTATAATTATAGTTATTTAATATAAAATTTTGCATATTATTCATTAGGATTTCAATAATTGAGTCAACACAATAGACTATATACATGATTATAGAGTAGTGTCACTGCTGAAGAATATACTTTGTTAAGCATAACAAATATGACACTTATTATTATTGGTAATAATAGTCAACAACAGCAAAGAAAATAATGCTATTATTGGGTGCTCTCATAGCTCTCATACTCTCTCACTTGTCTTCTTATCTAATATAAGATTCAAGCGATTTCTTGTTAAATCCTTTTTTGATGTCAGAAATTGCTTCCCTTTGTGTCAAAACATAGCCAATAATTATTTAATGGCAAGCAATAGGAGTTGTACTTCATTTTTGTTGTGATTTAGTCGAAGCCTATCATTCATTTGATGTATTGCTAACTGATTCATCTTTTTCTGTCAGTTCGTGTCCTATGACATATATTTATTGCTGTTATTCAAATGCATGCATAGTCTTAATATTTTTTGCTCAGTATTACGGATCAAAAGTGCAAGAGTGAAGTGATTATCACAAAAGCAGATGAATAATCATATCGAATATCCGTTTAGTCTTAGATATTAATATTGAAGAGCATAAGCTCGTAGTTTTGACCCTGGGCTCACACTGTTGATTAAAAGTCTGGAAAACATCACAGAAAACTATTATAATGTGATTTTTTTATATTTTAATACTCTTATTACAAATATATGCAAAATTAATTAAATAATATCTTTACAGTAATTCAATTTTCAGCAATCCTAGGCTTAGTTTAATCCTATCGAACCTGGAGAGCGTGTATTCAAATTTTACTTAATTCACATTAACTTAAATTGTTTCGTTTTGTTTTGCAGTTTATTAATTCGTGATTTTATTGTTTTTCTCTCACATGAATACATATATAATAAATAACCTTTAATGAGTTTCTTTATATAATAGTACGTTTTGAAAGATTACAGGCTCAGGCTCTAGGTTTTGAACTGAGGGACGGGGTTTCAGAGCTTATGCTCTTCATTAGATATTAATATTTGATTTGACTTTTCTGTTTTGATGCATTCTATGAAAAAATCACTCATTTCTGTTCAATTAATGAGATTATTGTTGATCTTAATGTATTAATGTTTAAATGATTAATGGATTTTTGATTTACGAATATTCAGGTGAATTCTATTTTATTCATTAATTATATATATAAACCTTATTTGATCTTAAATGTCGATCATTTTCCAGTAAATCCATTATATTTTTCAGTGCTTTTAATGGTTAACATAATAAAATTAATTTTTATCTCCAATTTTTAACTAAATTGGAGATATTTCGAGATTACAATAGGCATAAAAACAGCAAAATAATTGAGTTTTAAAAGTTAGTTAAAAACATTGGAGTGAATGCTATTTCTCTCGTAATCGTTATCGAGATTAACTCAAACTGACTTTAAGATGCTTTCACTTAATTCATAAGCTGTATCACATGTTTATCTTATAAACAGTTTATTGAAGATTCAACTCTTCTCAACTGGAATTCATTTTTTGACTTATTTGATATAAAATTAAAATTATTTATTTTTGCACTTTTTACTTAAGACTTAACAGTTATTTAAAACTATATTTTTTAACAAAAACCGTTATTCAAACCGTATCTATCCTTTAATTTATAGAAAATGCGTTCATTTATTTATTCACAAATAAATATTTTATACATGTCTTAACTTATATTCTGATCAAACGATTTTGTGCACTAAATTATTAAAAAGGTTTTGCATTAATTTAGTCATTCCTTTAGTAAAGATTAGACAAAATCTTTCATATAATCGACTATTTAGAGAGAAAGCTATTACTATTATCAAATAGACTAAGAACAGCATTTATAATAAGTAGAGTCAGAATAAAGCCCTATTTTTGATTATCGGGAATAAATGTCTCAAATGATTGCATAATAATCGAACTTTTTGAAAGCCCATACTTTTTATATATAGCCCTATTTTCCCTATTATTATGTTTAAGTCTATTTTGCTATTTCAATGCAAAAAAACTAATTTTAATCATAAAATTGATATGATTTTGCTCTTTAAAAGTTATATACTTCTTAACACATAATAAAAATATTCAAAGGTATACTTCAGAAGAAGATGATGTGGAAGTTTTAAAAGGTGGAGGCGGAAGGTCTTATTCGCCATTTGTTTTTATTCAATTTGAAACATTTAACATATGGACAAATTATAATCATTTAATTAATTCTATTCCATTATTACACTCAATAAATTTTTTTACTCTTTAAGAAAAGAATATGTATAAAAAATTTTATTTTTATTACCTATTTATGTCCCTATTTTGACCGTTTTGAGTCTCAATTCCCTCTCTATTTGTTTTTGACTCTATTCTGGAGGCTTTAATGAAAACCTCATCTCATTATTGAATGTGTTATATTGTTTACCAAAATAAAAAACTCGCGAAAAATATTAGTTTTACTTAATGTCTCAGAACTAAAGTCTGTATTTTATCCAACATTGACATTATTTAACTATTTATTAAAGTGAAACAGTCAATAAAGCATCAAATGAATGACAATTACATGTTATTTATTATAACTTCTGAATCGTAATAAAACTTATTCACAATAGTTATTTGTGTTTCGAGATATTGTTTTTATTAATTGTGTGCATAAAAGCATACATAACATCAAATAAAAGACAGGTTTAGGTCCTATTATTAATGGTATTTTATTTGACTCTTTATCAGATAGTACGTCATGGCTTTCCATATCAACCGACGGCTTTAGCATTCGATCCAATTCAGCGACTGATAGCTATTGGCACAAAAAACGGATCGCTAAGAATGTATCCTTTTATCAATTGCATTAAATCTCTGATTATATTTGAGCCAAATGGTCAGCTCTTTCTCATTCTTATCCAATAATCAATTTTGGTTTTCTGTTTGCATTTTTATTGCGCTTTTAGTTTCTATTTGAGCTGTTATTTATGCTTTTCTGGTAAGAGATGCACCACTTTTTACTATAGTCATGAGCACGAGATCTCGTCGCGTGAAATATCTCGTCTCGCGGGACGAAACCACATGAAGTTTGGGTTAAATTATGAGACGAGACGAGATCTGAAATTTTACAAAAATACAAAACGAGATTCTACTGAACTATACGAGATCGAGATTTATAAAATTAAAAATTCTCATCATTACTATAGTATATTTTAAGAGTCCTTATATATGCAAAAATGCATTATATTATTGCATCGTCTGATTTGACTAAAATTGAAACTCGAGATTCATAAAAATTATAATGTGGGCTAAACTAATAGAAATCCCCTTATCTTCAGATTATCCTATAAATTGTCTCATAAGTAGAGGACATGGACTTAAGATATATGTCTATCAAACCTCGAACCCGAACCTCTATCAAAGTTTAGAACCTGAGGTTTAGGTTCCAGAGGTTCAAAGGAGAGTAAAACAAAACAAATTACTCACAAATCTTAAAGCTTTCATTTAAATCAAAGCTATTAATAAAAATTATTTGAAAAAATATTTTTATGACATTTCATTTTCAGTCTTTTTTTTTAAAAAAATCATAGGCTCAAGAATTTTAGGCTCAGTTTCATAGTTTAGACTTTTGATAAGTTTCTATATATTGCACGTTTTGGAAGATTCAGGTTAAGGCTTAGGCGCGGTTTTTCGAGCCTAAGCTCAGGTTCTAAATTTTGAACCCAACCTCAGATTCTAAGGTTTTCGCAATAGAAGAATATTTTTTAAAATTTTTCTTTGAGTAATCTCTTATTCATTGATTTAATATTTTCATAATTAAATTTTTGGAGAAAAATAACGCATAAAATACTGAAAATCAAAAAATAGATTAAACATTAAAAACAAATGTTTTAAATTATGAGTTTTGCAAATAATATTTGAGTTTATCATTTGACTCTATACCCAAACCAAAGCCATAGAATTGTAATAATTATGTTTAAGCTATTAAAATAAGACAAATCGCTATATTTCATTGTTTTACTTGGAATATAATTTAGATAAAGAATATACAGACAGACGCTTTTGTAATACATCCAAAAGATTTTGTTTATCGATTTGTAATCTTAAATAAAGAATAGGATTTTTGATAGAATATTCAGAAAATAGCTGCAAATCGTAATATGATTCGAATAATATATAAAATTTAGTTCTTCACAAGCACTCGAACAGCTACTAAACACGTCTACCATTTTATAAAGTAAGATATGAGTGCTTAGGATGTGTTGAGTTACACCTCTTATCATGAATAACATATTACCCGCAATGCTTTCAGACTGTTTTGTTGGCTCTTTTATTTAAATAGTGAGTTAGTATAAGAAAGTCATTAGAGGAGAGGCGCATA
Organism: Nanhermannia elegantula; assembly: GCA_034699485.1. NCBI lineage: Eukaryota > Metazoa > Arthropoda > Arachnida > Sarcoptiformes > Nanhermanniidae > Nanhermannia > Nanhermannia elegantula. The sequence goes on along the minus strand of JAQGCH010000890.1, from coordinate 12,327 downwards.
TGTTTTAAATGAAATATTTATTATAATTTCTGCTCAAACAGTAATTCAGGCCATCGGTGACAACTTCACCATTAAATAATTAAGTCAAACATTTTTTGGGAATACATCTATTTCTTTAAGCAGATAAACAATTACCTCAAAGACAAAGTTTAGAATTTTTTCTATTGATCTTCAAATTGAATAAAATCTTTTTTTAATTAATGACTCAAATGATATATTTTCTTATCTTAAACTTAAAGTTTCTATTTTTTAACCCCAAGAGCAGAGTTTACAAACTCCAACCACTTAAATGAAATTAGTTTTCTCAACATTTTTGGCTCAAATTTTATTTTCAGACGTTTTTATGGCTTATAATCTGATTTAGTTTTGCTGTTGCGCTCACTTTTTTCTATCGTCACTTTGAGCCAAAATAATGACTTTAACTAAAGTGTTATTTATTGGAAGTCAGTAATAGTATTAGTTATTAGCAAAAAATTGTAAGAAAGTGCAAAATTCGCTCATTTTGATTATACCTTCACTTTAAATACAATAATTTAATTTATCCCATTCTAAATCATACAGTATATGCATTGTATTTATAACACTATTAACTTAATCATATCATTATAAAAGTTATGCCATATTCAATCACTTTTTCTTGTTTTTTAAATATTTGTTTTTTAACAATATCTCACAAATTATTACAAATTTATTATAATTTATTCACTAATTTAAAATTCAATTAAGTTTTTTAATTAAAATATCGCGTTTATTATCATTTTATAACTACAGGTATAATAATTATGGGTTTTTCGTAGCATTTCTTGTTAAGAACATTAATTACCATATTCTTTAAATAATTCATATAAATAATAAACTCATTCATTAAGGAGATTAAAACAGAAAATCATCACAAATCTCAAGCATAAAAACAAAGTAAATAAACACATATCATAATTATTCACAAAGATTTTATGTAAAATAATGTCTATATTAGTAGAAAATTTATACTGTTTTAAGGTTATCACGAATGCAATTACTGTACTACAAAACAAGGAAATAGTTTCTGCAAAATCAACGAAAGTCATATCATATAACTTGACTTACCTTCTTATCAAAAGTCATTAAATAATACAATTAATTGGTATTTAATTAAGAAATTTGAATTTCAAGTTCAATTTCATTGGGGTTGAGCTTAAATTTTTTCTTTTCTAAGGGCTTTCAAATATTTGACAGATTATGACAATTATATAAATTATAGCCTTATTTTTAGTAATTATAACCCAATGAAAAAGCACTGACAGTCCGAAAACTGAAGCTCAACGATAAATACTTAATATATTTGCTGAAAAAACATTAAATATTTAATTTTGATATATTATTTACGGTACTGAACAAAAGTTCGGAACAACCGTCAGTTTCTGGGCCACTACTTTATTCTCTACCTATTGCTTATCATATTTGAGTCTTTTTAAAAATGCTAACACAGTATTAATGCAATATTTAAAATAATGACCAAATAATTGATTTAATTTAAAATTCGAGACAAGTCGTATGATTTATTAATAATTTAAAAAGCAATAAGTCTGTTGGGATCTGTTTTATGCAATACTAGCTGTCATGGCTGTCATGTGCGTTGTTTTATTGCGAATCTAATTGAAAAAATAGTTTTATATCTGAAACATCTGTTTCTTATGCATCGGTTGTATCATTTGTTTGTTTTTAAGCCACAACTTATTTCTTGGGTAACAATAAGTATTTATATAACAAATGCTATAAATCAGAGCACAGACTGAGCCTAAAGAGTAATTTTTAAAAATTTTTAAGCTCCACAACAATACCGTAATCGCTAACAAATAATATTAAATACGATTATAAAAAAGCAGTTTTTATTAGACATGATATTATTGCATAGAAAAAAAATATTATTTTATGTTTACCGTTACACTAGTGTAAGAGTGCCTGTCATTTGTTGAACAAAAGCTTTTCCTGCAATAATACAGTATCTTCTCATTCGGGGAATAGATCAGACCATATAAGAGTATTATTGAATAACTTCCGATCTTTGAAATGGGCTAACATTTGACAAAAGTCATATGGAAGCTAACAATGCACATACTTTTGGCCGAACAATATATTTAATCAGTAAATGCGTTATATTATGGGTTATTACGTCTATTAAAGTTAGAGATTGGTATGCGATCGCAATTTCTTTATTTAGGATATTGTCGCCAACGTCGCGGTGATTATCATTCGGATAATTCATTTAACTGTCAATCATTAGAAACTCTTTTTTAAATTGAATGCTATTTAAGTTTGAAATTACATCTGTTTTCTTGTTATTGCTTTGATTCAAACCTAATGGCCCAAAATTATTGATTTATTTTCCTTCATTCAAACATTTATTATGATAATAGATTGGGTCGACCAGGAGTTGACATTCATGTTCAACATATCCCAGAATATGCAGTCATTCAAATTATATTTATTATAAATGAGGTTTGTATTCAAATTATTTATTCCTATTTTTTATATAGAAATTTATTAATGTTTTTGTAGTTTTATTTTTACACTATTTATTAGTATCTTTGTATTTATATTAAAAATTTTATTTTCATTTTATTAGAATATAATGTATAGAAAATTATATAAATTTCATGTATTAAGCATTGCTTTGAAGGGAATGTTGGATTTGTGCCAATACTTAAATAGTTAAATAAATTCTATCAATATATTAAATGCACGATTAGTTACACATAACTTATTTTTAAGCCAAACATTTATGCACTTGAGACATAAAGTGACCGAATACTAGTTTGTAACGGTTTGTATACTTTATTTGAACTTATACTTAAGCAAATGTCTTCTCACTCCTTACGCTGTAGCGTATAATGTGTATGCCATGTATGCCATGAGCGTATTTATTCAATGCCTTCATCATCATAATCATAAAGGGAGCCCAAGAATAAAGGACTTCTATCTAATCGTTTCTTTCAATTCAAACATTCCTCTGTTTCGCCTAAACTATACTTTTTTCAATAAATTCGCGTCAGCTCTAAAAAAGGATGAAATTCTAACTGAATTATTGTCAAAAGTTTAACATTTTTCATATGCGCAGAGCTTATAAAAAATTAATAATAAGATTAAAAATGAATATTAAATAGATTTATATTTGCTATTACTTTAAGCTCATTGTAGTTTATACTGAAGGAAATTTTTTGAGAGATAGAGAACATGCATATTGAAAGTTCACTTATGTTTTTTATAGTGCTTTTCTGAGAAAACTTAAAATATAAGTGAGTGCAAGAAAAACATTCTTCAGGCGCAGTCAATGACAGAGCTATTTGTGCACTCAATAATCCATTGCTTCTTATTCCCAATCTCTGAAGTCCATTAATTGTGATTAAAGATAGTTAGCATTCTGTGCTTGCGTTTGATTCCATTATCAATACATTTGGAAATGCTTTTCATTCGCCATTCATTGGTTACCACCACTACTCTCCACAATATCCAAAGCACTATTTAAGTGCTCAATAATTGTGGATTTTAGTCATTTGTTTTTCATGAGATCATTAACTGTATCGTAAATTTTCTCGATTTAAGCTTAAGACAGATCCAGACCCTTATATTCATAGACTTCTGGTTTCTCTTGCTTTATAAGAATTAATTCACAATTTTAAATCTTTTTTTGAATTCTATAAATTTAATTAATCCTCGATTTCTTAATACCATAAAAAAGGCTTTACTTCCACATTATTTTAATGAGCACTTGAAGAGAAGCATAATAATGAGCATTAAAGATGGTGTAGAGCCCTATCGGAAAGGTCTTATTTAAATAACGTTATAAAAGGTGTAATAATAGGCATTAATATTCACTTTTTCTGATGCCATCCATTATGATATGGTTAGAGCTTTTCTTTGACAACAATCGATTATGTCGTATATGGCATACATGCATATCAAATAAAGTATAATCTTTATGTCTCCGACTTTTATGCGTCTCATCTCTCACTCATTAAAATAAATGGAGATTAAGTGATCTTTTCTTTATACCATTGGTTTGTTGACTATTTTTGTTTAACTTGTCTTTTATAGGGATCATTGATTACATTATGTGCTGACGATAGCTTACATTTATGGAGTTTACGCTCAAAACCACCCGAAATACTTCATTCGTTAAAATTTCAGAAAGAAAGGTAATTATTATTCTTATGCATTGTCTTCAATTTGGGCTCTAATCGACTGCACTGTATAGTATTTAGGCTTTTGTAATAAGTTATACAAATATTACGCTATAATCTCATATTATGGAGAGATTAGGGAATATTTAAATCGATTTTAAAATCCTGTGCTCTCATAACAGTGTTTTTTGAAATTAATAAATTTAATGGTCTTATCCTTGCCTTTAATCTGATTCTTTAGTTGGACTTGTTTTTCAAAGAGTTGCATAATTTGCATAATTATATTGCTCTTAAAAGACAGCTCTGCTCTAAAAGACAGCTCTGCTCTAAATAAATGATAGTGCGCTTCAAGTAAATTAGTTTTAATCCCTTATTTAATGCTAGTGTTGGGCAAAAACTTGTAAAATTCTTAGTTTAGTTCGTGTCAGAAATTAAAATTATTGAGATTTAAATTAATAGCTATTCAACCTCTCTTTCACTGCGACAGTGGTTTTATTCATTTAAATTCTTATTTCATATAAGACTTTAAGCAAAATTTTTAAATTCGTGTTCACTCTTAGAGTAGAATTACAAGAATTTTCAAATAACGACCCACTCATTATTTACGAACATCTCTTCTTGAGCTAATGCTAAAAGTTCTAGAAATTAAATTACTCTATCATTAATAGAATGCTTACAAGTATATAAAGAATTTTTTCTTAAAAAGCCATTCATTCAATAGTAGTATTATTTTCGTTATGATCTTCAATCCAACAGAACTTCAAATAGAAGTACATTAAGAAAAGGTTAATTTTAGTTTAATGCAGAGTTAAAGTACAGTATATATGTAGAGTATATCCCAATATCTTATTCTGTGTTAAACCAAAAGTAATGAATAAAATATAATAAAAGGTTTCTGAGCTAAAAATATTCATTGATTTATAGACATTGTATCAAATATTTTCTTTTATTTTCAAATTCTTTACTTAATGTTTATTTTTTTATCCATCTATTTAATGAATATTTGAATAATAGTCTAATAAAAGCCAACAATTTAGTGTTTTTGTCAAATTTACATTTGCTTTTGCGATATTAAATAATTGTCTTAAGAAAAATCTGCATTTAATCAAATAGACTCGACTAGAATTCATTTGAATTTAAAAAGAATATATTTGTATAATAAACTACTAAACTAAATACTAAACAATGAAACTAATATACATTCTCTACTTTACGCTCCATTAGTTTTATTTGAAGCTAAACTCAGTTTTCTGTTTCTCAACATATAACTTATACCCTTCCAGAAAAGACTACAATTAAAGTGAAGATAATATTGAAAAAATACTTTATTATTCAATTTAACGGCTTTTACAACTTTCAGTACTATTTGTTATTTAATTTTGATATTTTTTTTCTCTAAAAACTTTTTGCTTTAATTATTTATATATAAGGTCCACATTTTATAAGCAATTATTCAGATAGTTTTATATTCCGAACTTCAATGCTCTACAGTACTGGTGAACATTGCTAATGAACATTAAATAAATCAGTTTTTGCATTATCACGAATTGCTTTTCAAGAATAAATTCTTATTTCCTAAACATAATAATAAATTATATCCCAATCTCAATACAAAAGTTGATTATTTTCCTATTTTAATACAATCGTTATTTAAGCTCATGCCATACCTATCATCAATAGATTTCAGACATAACTTCTCACTCAGACATTAACTTAAGCTCATTATTGAATATCTATAGTATTGAATCCTTGAATATCTATTGCTTTTATTTATATGATTAAAAAGCAAAGGTTTTTAAGTATCTGATTAACAATTTGCCATAATTTTTGTCCATTGACTCGACAACACTAACAGGATAACGTACTGTCACCTATCATTTCAAAGCAAATGGTTATACATCGGAACCGAAAGAGGGAATGTTCATGTTGTTAATATTGATTCGTTTATGCTCTCGGGTTATATAATAAACTGGAACAAAGCAATTGAATTGTAAGCGTGAAAATGAATTGTTTCATTTTCTTCACCATTTGTTTAGCATTTCTTTTATTAGTAAAACAACAAAAAACATAAGAGACTTGTTTTCTCTCTTGTTTTGCCAGATCTCGAAAGACGCATCCGGGCTGTATTGTGCACTTAAGTGATTGTCCAATTGATTCAAATAAAGTAAGTGTTTGTGTTTCACTTAATTAAGACTTCGTTTAAAAGTCTCTTTTATTTCAATAGTATTTAATTCTATAATAATTTATATGATTTCTTATGGATTTCACTGCGTTTCTTAGGATTATATGTCAATACATTTTACATATACTTATTTTTAAATAACTTTTAACCTTTGAAAAGAATAAAGATTTACTTTTTAGAGTAAAATCATCAGAATTACTCTCAAATGTTTGACTAATCTTACATTGCATTTGCTATACCTTAAGGAGCTTTTTTGATATACTACTTCACAATTAGTTTCCAGATTTAATGGCTTGTACTGTAGTAGAGCTTAATTGTTAATAATGGTTGAACTTATTGGCCATAACCTGAAGATTATTATCTTTTTTCCTGTCTATGCTTTCCATTCTCAATAAAAGCTTTCTCTATAATTTTTTTCATCACTATAATGAGTTATAAATTAGAAATATTTTCTATAAAAACATATGTTTTGATTGTCAAAAGAAATGATAATTTAATTCAATTTTTACACAATTCCTAATTATCTTTTCTAAAAATTTTGCCTTTGATTGTATTTTTGATTAAAACATTGAATGTTTTTTTGATAAAATTTAATCATTTTTTACTCTTCTCATGAAATTCAGTTACTTTTTGGTTATGAGTCAGGATGTATTGTACTGTGGGATCTTCGCAACAAATCAGCCGACTTTAGACACAATTACTCTGAGGTATGTTATTAAATGTGACCAAAAGATGTCTTATAATTAGAAACTGAAGTTCACATTTTTGGTTTCTTGAAATCAAAAAACAAATTCATAGCCCAACTCGAGAAAAACGATTTTATTTTATTTGTTCTCTTAATTTGCACGCATTACACATAACGCAGAACTCAAAAGACTAGAAAATAAATATTATTCCTATTTTCTTATTCCTCTCACTTATATTTGCAATTTTGCCATTATTTGCCATTTTCTTTCACAAAATAAATGAAATAAAAAAACATTTTATGTATTCATTGAACGCATGGTTTGGTCATTACTAACATTATGGTTGAAATGTTAACGCTTTTAATTCAATTGGTATAGTGTTTGAAATCGATTTCATGGCATCAGGAGGGCCGACAATTTATATGCAGTCATAATGATGGAAGTCTTACCACTTGGAATATTAAAGGTGGTTCCAAACCACTATCTATTGTGTATCCACATTGTAAGTACGGTTATAATACTTAAAAATTCTATTTTTCAATATTTCTTATAATTCATGAATGTTTACAGAGAATGTTTGCAATAAATTTCTCAATAATTTAATTAAAATATAATTTTTAGCCTGTTCTTTGTTCTCGAAGACGCTGTCCTACATGTCATTCTCCTTACATGACACCTGACTTTTATATTATATTTTGATAATATGCATGACATGTAAGAAAGTTCCTTTTCTAAGGCTTTTCTAATAAAGTAGAATTTTAATGCAAATATTCAGTAATGTTTATGAGTCGATAAGTTTTTGATGTGTTTCCGTATGTATTTGCATAATATTGTTATCAGAGATGATTAAAATGAGTGGTCATTTCTTTTTACAGCCAAATCAGGCAATGATCTCAAACCAGAAATATGTAAACCTATTTATAAGACCGAATGGAGGACTGTTCGTAATGCCGATTCTTATATTATATTCTCTGGCGGTTTACCTCATCAGTCGAATCCCAATCAGGCATCACAAGCATCACAACCATCGCCATCATGTTCACAGCCATCATCTCAAACGTCAAAATTAGATAAATTGAATGGAACTCAAAGTTTAACAGTAATTCACGGAAAGACGACTACTGTTCTAGAAATGGAGCACAATATCATCGATTTTATTACATTATGCGAATCTCCGTATGAAACGGAATTCAGTGATCCATACGCTATAGTTGTTCTCCTATATAATGATTTAGTTGTTGTCGATTTATTGAGTCCCGGGTAAGTGTGTACGTGTTGTAGTGGTATGTGTTGTAGTGGTGTGTGTTGTAGTTCTATGTGTTGTGTGTCTCACATATTCTCTAATTAATGCTTTTGAATCAATTCAAATGATTCCAAACACGCAATCTTACAACTGATTGTTATTTTTATTAATAAAGGTATCCCTGCTTTCAAAATCCATATTCTATGGATCTGCACGAATCGCCGGTTACTTATTGTTATTATTTAGCCGATTGTCCAACAGATTTAGTTCACGCTTTCTTTTCAGTTGGACATAAAGGCACTAAGAGATCTGGATTTTCAGAGAAGGAGTGGCCCATTAGTGGTGGCGAATGGGGTAGTTCTACAGTTAGTTATCCTGAGTTAATCATTACTGGGTATGTCTTCTGTTTTCTCAATGATAATACAATTTTCTTATAGTACAAACTCAGCTTTTTTTACTCCAATACAAAAAGCGCTTCAATCAAATAGAAACCAAATTTACTAAATCTTTATGAAGCAAAATAGTTTCATATTTTCTTTTCTCTTATCCTATTGTTCTTATTTTCAGTTATAGTTTTTGGTTACTATAGTCCTATCAGTTATTAATTTTGTTAAATTACGGTTTTTTTATTTTTTGGGTTTTAGATAATGTTTAATTCAAATATATATGTCTAACACGAGCTAAAGATAGCCAAATATGACTGAAGATTCATTAAATTAAAAAGAAGTGTTTATTCATTAATCTTTGCAAAAATCTTAACCACAAAAAAATTTTGATTATTATAATATTTGAAGTTTGCTTTTGTCTAATATTAATCTTAATCATATTCATACTTTTGAGACATTTTATTGAATATATCAGATCAGGAAAAGATTTTAGATCTAATGGTATTTTTTTTATAGATATGTTGCCCTTTCATTATTTATAATTACTTAAGTCTCATGTCTTTGTTTACAAACATTTAATATTATGAAATGTTATCCCAAATGCGCAATGAATTGATTTAAAAAAGTGTTAAACAATTGAATAATAAACAAATTTGTTGATTATAGACACGCAGACGGATCTATCAAGTTCTGGGACGCGTCTTCAGGTAATTCTCCATTTTATGTCTTACAACCAATTTATTCTTATGACACAAATTGGAATACTTTCTTACCTATAATAATACACAGTAAGGATGAAATATATTATTATCTCCCTTACAAAGAAATCTGTTCCACTGTTCAATTTTATTGTTATAATAAATAAAAGGAATAGAATTTGGATAAATAAACTCAAAACAGTATATTTTCGCAAAAATAAAAATTGTAACTCATTTTACTTTGAAATTCAAAGTAAATAAATATAATGCTTAACATTATTCTTATTTTTTTACTCTCAAACTTTTGCCATTATCTATCAAATTGAAAAACTATCTCATCTCATACTGTATGCTAAATAAGGAAATTCCAGACACTTTAATCTTATGTCTGTAAAGAAGATAAATTTAAAGAACTTGAACTTTAAATCTTGAGCTTATTTTTTTGCTACATTTGTTGGGCTTAAAAGATCTTAATAATAACTCTATGCTTCTTATCTGTCCTAATGGTCACACTATTTCTTCTTTAGTTTAAGAAACAATACTATCAATGAATTAATTCTTTCAATACATCGAATTTCATTTAATTCGAGAACTTTTTCATATAAATATTTATATGTTTTTCTTCTCATTTATGCTTAAAATTACTAATAATTGTAAGAATTGGAAGGAAGTCAAGAATTTTCATTTAGAAATATAACGCATTTTCCGCAGAATAAACTTTGAATTATTTCAATAAAAATCAATTATATTCTTGTATAATAAAAGTAAAATCTAAACAAAATGAGAAATATATTTAAATGATTTGTTCACTTGCAGTACATTTACAAGTGTTATACAAACTGAAAACATCAAAACTATTCGAAAAGCCTCGACTTAATAAGACTAGTGGTGATTCGAGTCAACAGGAAGGTATTGGCCTCCAGGAGAATGACGATCCATTTGCAATAGAACAGCTCGCTTTTTGCTCTGATAGTCGATATCTGTGCGTTGCCGGCGCAAGCTCTCAAGTCATTGTTCTTCGGTTCAGCAAACATGAGGCACACACTGAAGTACCAGTAAGTTATCATCTCTCCAAAATGTTATTTTTCACTCAAATTTATTATTTCTTTTATTTTCTGCCAATACTTCTCCACATTCTGGTTGCCTTCAAATTTAAATTTGGTTTCGCTTAATTTCAATCATTTCTCGTTTTTTTGCTTTTTATGTTTATTCTCAAACTCATCTCTACTATGAGTTTATTTATTTTAAGTGAAAGAGATTTAGAAATTATAAACTAACTTAAGGCTATTTAAATGGATAGCAATTTAGAAATTACTCATTTAGAATAAACTCTACTTTTATGTATAGAATATTCTGCTTTAGTTATGATCTTAGTGTTCGATAGCTTTAGTGATAAATTATAGCAACAAAAAAAAGAGAAAGAATACGAGAGATGTAGTCGTATGTGAGAAAAGCCAAATAAAATTAAGCTCAGAATACTGCATACTGGTATTCTTGGATGCAGTCAAACATTCAGAGCATTTATGATAAAAAAATATTTCAAATATATCTCTCATAAAGAATGATAGTTTTTTTCAAGTAAACTTCATTTCAGTTTATGTTATGCCATAAAGACATGGCAACAATTCAATTATCAATTTTAGTTTATAGGCTGTTTCATAAGTCCCTTCAGAGCGTTGCACGTGTTTGGCATAAAATACAAATTAGGGACACGTTTTCTTTGTTTTCTCTTTAATATTAACAAATTAGGCTATTTATGTGTGACTCAAAATGTCTTAAGATATAAGATATCGAATTTCCATTCAAATCCCATTTCATTATACATTTAATCGAATGCATTAAAAGAACAAAACCTAAAAACTCTTTAACCCTAATTTGCTAAAGGGGTTAAAACTAGCGCAACAACAATAAAAATATCTCAACCAGAAGGGACTTTAGGAATACACTATAGACTAATCTGACAGTAATACTAATAATAATAGCTTCGCATATAATTGATTTTAAGTAACGTTTTTGAAGTGACGTTTCTCTTTCACAAAAGTAGGTGTAATGCCCATGATTTATGACCCATAGCTTTTTTGGAAATTTAATGCATTTTAGTTTTTTTAGAACAAAAACTAACTTCTTATGAAATAAAAATAGAAATGCTTTTAAAGACAATTCAAAGGTCAACAGAAAGCAGCATTTTTACAAATTCTAAATAACTTATTAGCTTAACATTAGAGACGTATTTCAAATTTCATTTTCTTTCTTTGCTTAGCATTAAATTTGAGGATAATTTTTATTAAGTCAATAAGCAATTTGAAGAATCGAAAAATAAATGATTTTGTTTTACGATTTAGGTTAACATAAAGTCTACAAGAATTTAATATAAAAGCATTTAATTGAAGTCTGTTATAAAGCTCTCTTTCTTTCCTCATTTACAAGACAGTCGTATATTATTCAAGTCTACCCAAAGGCATCTCTTTGTCTTTCTTTTCTCTGAATCTATTTATAAACAAAAAATCAATGAATGAATAAAATATTCTTAAACACTCTCAAAGATAGGTTGGAAAACGCGTTAAGAGAATCACTCAATGCTATTCAGTTTTGAATCGTTTTTAGCATATGCTAAAAGTTGTACTAAACTAATAATTTATAGCTTTTCGATATGACGTTTGAAATAGAAAATTAGCTTAACTTATATATAAATAAGTTAATTGACTTTTAAAGTGATGAACTCAAGTTATGAAATACTTATTTGAAATTTCATAATTCAAAAAATTTAAAAAACTAATTGTCTAACTCTCGTTAGAAAACACATAAAAATATATCGTCGGTTGAGTTCTATGTCGTCGTAACTCTAAAAAGTATAATTTGGAGAAAAATGAGTTTAAAGTTTTAGAACCAGTGTACTCACAATGAGATACGATTATATAGAATTGCAGGCTATGTTGTAATTAAATCGAATTTTTCGAATTAGATATGAGGGT
>JAQGCH010000889.1:0-18889 GCA_034699485.1 Nanhermannia elegantula | reverse complement strand
CTTATTGCCTTAATTTGAGTGAAGTTCGTATGAGTGAAGGGAATACCAGTTGGCTTTCTTTGAAGAATTTGCATTTGAAATTATATATAATCCTATACTTATTAATTATGATAAAGTATACATAACGCTACGCTATACTTTCCGATCTCATGGGAGATCCATAAAAACTAATGTTTTTTAGGGTTAACTGATCTGATGGTGTGATACGAAACTCTAACTGCTCTATTTTGGACTCACATTTGTTTCACTTCCCTTTCGCTCTTCAGTCAATCATAGAGTGTCTCTCTCTCTCTCTCTCTCTCTCTCTCTCTCTCTCTCTCTTTCTTTCTCTCTCCTCTTCCCTCTCATTTAGTTTTTTAATCCGACTCGTATTCTCCTAATACTACTTCGCATTTCCCGAATAAAAAATACATTGCATTAAAAGACAATCGCACACAAAGACTCTTTTCCGTAAAGAAGAGTGAGTATTCATTTAAAAAGCGCTACTTTTAATGTTTTATAGTTTAGAAATCAATTGGCATTTGATGCCACACAGATCTAAAACCACATCACACACTCACATACGAACATGTTATCACTGAAACTATTCCTAAAGCGCCACCATTTGTTGCAAGTGAGAGTATGACTTATTTTTTTATTGGAAACATTGCTTATTAGAGAATAAGATGAAAATAGTAACTCAAAAAGGCAAAGATGCAGAAGAAATTAATAGATAGAAAAAGTAGATTAGAGAAAAATTCATGACTCACTAATTCAAATTTGGTTATTAAGTTAGTTTAGGTCTAACTCTAACCAATTAAAAGTTAGAATCAAGTGTTTAAGAGCTTACCGCTTGGATGCTCTTACAATTCTGAGGCAGCGATTCTTAATTAATTCTAATGAAGTGAACACGAGCCAGAAGTAGGCAAAAGTAAAAGGCAAATGCTATGACCAATGTATGCAGCTCTCATTCGCCTACTTTAACCCGTTTATCTCATCAGCTATTGAATGAACTATCAAATGAACTATTGAGTGAAACACCAAATTTACTCCACTGACGACTTCAACAGAGTATATCTAAAAGGCTCACAATTTAGTTGAGCTCCAGTTAATTATATCATAGAGTCTGTGTTACAATTAGTGCAACTCGTTTTCACAGTTACTTTGTTGAGCGCTAATACTAACTGAATATATTTTAGCTCCAATTCCACCTTCTTTTTTAAGTTTGTTGAGCCGCTCATTCGCTCATTTTAATAATCAAGAGATAGATTTAAATTAATGCATTACAGGAGAACTGTGCTCTTCGTTACGATGCGCTGACTTACTCTATATGTAATTAAAGTAAAGTAAAGAAGCCTTCAATGAAGTAATATCTTATTAGTGCGCATTTCTAACTTAACTATAGATAAGGCAACTATAGTAAGACTACTGTATCTTTGGTACAAGTTTCGGGTTCTATGTTCTGAATTTAAGTATCACAAGAATTGCAAATTCAATTATATAAACGCGAGTTGCACTCAAATTTACGACTTTCTATGCAAAGAGCCATTAGGATGTGTTTCGTATATGCATGAAATAGAGTTCTGCATTGCTATCATATAATACATTAATTGCTGTAAACGAGAAAAAATTGAACAAAATGTCAAAAGGGATATTCATATCAAACATTGATGATGCGAATAAATTCATGTATACTTAACTATATTTATGCCAAACAAATCTGACCGGCCTTTCAAATAAAAAATACCTTATTGTCACTTATGCTCTATTCACTCATATTCACTCGTATTGTGCAAATCATCAATAATAATATTTTGTATCTTTTATAAGACTGCAAAATGCAACCAATTTTGCTATGAATTACTTGCGTGAGAGAAAGATCTTTTTATGGGAATCAGCAAAAGCTTCTTATTATATTCTCCATTTGTGGCTTCGATATAAATAATATTCTTTTGGTCTTTACTCACTTCTTATTCTTAATTCTCTTTATACGTGTCTCTCAGATTGGAATTAAATCAAAAACTCTACTTATTAGATGAGAATAATCGCAGTTCGAGTCAAGTTGTTTGACTCGATGCATGTTTAATACCGCGCCCTTATACTCAAACTCATTTTTAGCTGATTTAAATATTCATAACATTTTTAAGATCCGAACTTATCAACTCATATCTTATTAAAGAAAGTTATTTCAAACAGATTTGAAACTACTTGATTCAAATGGCAAATCAATTGCTCAAATTTATGCACTGATGAACTAAACTAACGGAGAGCTCAAAAAACTAATACTATTGGAGAAATTATTTCTACCGAACTTCAAGAAAACATAAAAAATGTATGAAAAAATCCAATAATGTTTATTTATTTCCAAAATTGGACGGAAAAGAAGATTTCAATATGAAAAATGGACAAACATTTTCTAATATACATAAAATATTAAATTAAATATGAATTCAAATACTTTAAGTGTATTGAGAACTGACCAAAAAGAGTGCTCTGCAAAGTAAAGATACGAAAAGACAAAAACCAATTTTTTAGTTCCCATAGAAACGGATGAGGGAATCATTTGAGCGAATGAAGCCCTTACAGGGTATCCATGAAGAGTGACCTTTTAAAATATCTTTTTATAAAGTTTTTTTTAACAAAGGCTGTTACTGATGAAGTAGGATGTGCTACATTTCCTTCTTGTTATCGTTTTCCCATCAACATCCAGTCGTCAATGTTAGAGCTGTTCGTTTTCATCCCTTCCCTATCGATGGACTTGTCTACTCAAAAGTCATATTTGACTTCTCTGTGTCTATTTTTTTGGAACACTTGAAGCCAAATACGTTTCAAACTCAAAACTAATCGATCGATTTTTAAGTCTCTGACTGACTCTCTCACTGACTCTCTCACTCTGCAGCTCTGGCACAGTATCCGTATTTTTTATTTTATTTGTCTTCGATTTTGCCAACAGTATATCTCTGCAAAAGTTGTTCAACTTTTGATAGCAGTATCGTTTTGACAGATAAAACAGAACAGTTCGGCAGAGTCGTAGTCGTAATGTCCATTATAACAAGAGTGTCATTTCCGTCATCATTATCTATTTCTAAAATCATTGAAAAGGTTTTCTTTTATAGTTGCTTTCCCACACGCAAATCTCTAATTCAAAAATGTGATCAACTCTCATACGCTGGTGCACATGCAACTCAAGCATTGCACACATACGCACACACACACATACGCAGACATTGCTATCTTTTTTGCTTTAAAGTTTTTTCGCATAATTTCTTAAGTTTTTAGTTATCGCTTCATTAACGAAATGCTGCACTAAAGAGAGAGAAAGAAGGAGAGAGCCGGAGAGTGAATGGGAGAGAGCGAGACAGTGCTTTGATAAGTAAAGATGAGAAGAGTATGCGCTTTACAAAAATTAATGCTGAGCTAAGCATTTGGCACATTTTGATGAAATCAAATTAAACTTAGTAAGGCGTAAGAATGTGACGCATTTGAGTCATATACTCTCCAGTAGTGTTTTCTACAGCTCTACACATATCTCTCTATACATTACATTTGCACTGTTCTGATTCTCTATTCTACAGTTGAGCCCCAAAATACCTAAACTTTAAACCTGAGCAAATGAAAGCCAATTTGAGTTTGATTTTCATGATTCTCATCATGAATTCTCATCTCCTCTGCAATTTTGCAGAAAAACATATTAAGTGTCTGATGAAAACAAAGACTGGG
Source organism: Nanhermannia elegantula (assembly GCA_034699485.1). Taxonomy (NCBI): domain Eukaryota; kingdom Metazoa; phylum Arthropoda; class Arachnida; order Sarcoptiformes; family Nanhermanniidae; genus Nanhermannia; species Nanhermannia elegantula. Next base: position 15,190 of record JAQGCH010000889.1, on the reverse strand, counting down.
ACTAGTTTTGTAATCTTAATTCCTGCATGTTATTAGCCAATGAAGTATACGTACTGCCAATGAGACTAATTTCCTGCAATACCCCGAATGGGTTGCCGCGCAAGCGGTAACAAAATAACTCAAAGCAAAGCCAACTAAACTTATTATGGGATGTAGTGTTAGATTAAGCACATCTGTGTTTTGGATGTATAAAACTGATAGAAAATGTTTGTGAGTCTTACCGCATATATTTATACAACTACTGTATAGTAAAGTAATAGCAATACAAACTTGTACAGTAAGTTAGTATACTCATAGAGTTACAGCAGTATTACTGTTGTGTTATATGAGTTATATTCTCGTGCAATACTCTTTTAATGATAGCCGTCCATTAAAGATCTATCAACTGTGAGACCAAATCATTGAGAGATTATATGCAGAGTTAGTCGTGTATATAATATATTATAGCGAACCGTACAGAACCGTACAGAACCACTTCCATTAAGAATGAGTAGAAAAAGTCAAAAATAAATAAGCAAATAAAGGCGTGTCACCAGATATTCATTATTATAGTGAGATAATTATTTTGGAAGCCGTTTGCAAATGTCTATGTCTTGTTTCTATGAATTGTCTAAAAGTTCATAACTGGCATTGAGTTGTTATGCGTTGGCAGCGTTGCCATTGGAAGATAATTATTTGCAATAAAACAAACATAAATGTTTACATTCAATAAAAGTTTGACTCCGACACGCAAACCAAAGTTAAACCTCTAATACTGCTCTAATACCGCTTAATACACATCTAATAGACTTTTTAATGAAAACTTTCTGACGGTTATGACCAAAAAATGTCATCGAGAATCAAATGATTCTTTCTGAAGCTTCTTATTACTGCTTATTACTACTTTCCTGTCATCCAATCAATTCATACTTTTTTCTTAAATGAAAAATAATATACATTTACAATGAGATACAATAATAAAAATAATCATAATAGTAATAACCGTACGACAGCTTAAATTGCATTTTCAACAGAAACTAATTAGAGAAAGAGAGAAAAATCTGGAATAATAAATGCATACAAACCTTAAGCTAAAGAATATAAGTAAGTCAGTACACATTCTCTAACTTTAATACAACACAATATTAAGCATACATTTCTTAAGCATAATATTAAAGTTAATATTTTTTCGTTGATGAAATTTTACATCCCTCCTGACATCTTACCCCCACTCATACAAACCCATGGATTCTCAAAAGACCTATAAAAATGTCAGAAAGTTTTAAATTTATAAAACAAAACAAAAAAAAATTCATAAAAACTTTTAAGACTTTGCGCAAAGCATTAATTGGAATTATGACTGAGGGGGAAAAAAAGTGCATAAATGCGGATGAATAACATTGAGATATAGAGATATTATTTTATATTGTATTGTATTATAGATTGTATGGGAGAGGGGAGAGAGAGACAGACAGACAGAGAGAGAGAGAGAGAGAGAGAGAGAGATCTGTGAAATCGCATCATTGATGTTCATCTTATAATCAAAAGTTTAACTAAAAACTAGCACTTATAGCACTCATCCTCAGACCAGCCGTTAGCAGTTGTTTATCATGTTTGATGCTATAAAAAGTTTTACCATTTCAATAATCCCTACGATTTATGGGCACATACAGCACATGCAAAGCAGTAGCCATTAAAAAACATAGACCAGAAAGTGATAATAGCTTTTGAGAGCAACTGTGAAAGAGCAGCTTTACTGCTATGGTATGTCGAAAGATGATCATCACTAGTATTATCATCCATATAGACATATAGGAAATATCTGTTATTTATCTTTGTTCTGTATTGTAAGACATGTAAGCCATGGCTTTTGAAAATTTTAGTTTCATATACATTTTTTTAGTCTCCTCTTTGAGATGCACTCATATATACCAGAAAGAGATGAGACTCATAGCTATACTTTATCTCAATGATAATGCTAAAAAATCTCCGCCTGAGAGTATCACAAACGCCTGTCATCTCATTTGCTTAAAAGAATAGCTTTAGCCCTAATGTGGTGAAAGTCTCTTTAAATCTGAAACTCGTTACACAGTGTTTGCTTTTTTAACTGTACTTTTTTATGCCTTTAACTCTCACACTTCTTCTCTTATAGAGTACGAGCACTCATATAATCATAATAATGATAGAGATTAGACTTCAGCCAAATGGCAGAGCATTTCTGGCTCAGTATATCATATAAAATATGCCAAAATATGCTAAATATGTTAGATATGACTTATGTGTCTTACATTAGAAGTCTTATGCCTTATGTGGGTTATATGTGTGCCATATATTAATATCTCAAATAAATAAACTTAAGAATAAAGTTATTCGTTATGCAAAACCAGTCTTTTAAATAAGTTAAATAAATAAATATAATAAATATGTAAAATATTAATTTGGTCTAACATTCAAATAGACAAACTCTTCAACTATTTCTAAACTACAATATAATACAGACTGTAATCCCATCACTGAATGCACTGAAGAGTGACATAGAGTGACATCTCTTAGCAAAACATTGCAAACATTCATAAATATTTATTTGTTTTCTTAATAATTGACTCTATTTTTCGATGTTTTTGATAAACAAAAGCAAAACAAATGAACGTCAAAGAGATTGTAAACAAACAAACGATTAGTTATTTAAAGCAAATTCAAAATATAGTTTGCAATGAAGTGAATGAAAAGAGTGCTCTTTATTACAGACACAAAATAATTGAACGCTTAAAGAGTGATAACAATAGTGAAACGCATTTATTAGCCGATCGTTTGTTGGCTTCGGACACAAGTCGTTGTCTCAAATGTTTGTCTCATATAAAACAGTGGAGAATAAGACCAAAGCCTAAACTCACTCAAAAACGAACATTTTCTTCAAAACATAATAAACGTATTAATAAATTGATTGGAAATTGCATTTTATGTCATAATATTATTAGAATTAATGGCATTCATAGAGTCGACAAACAGAGGAAAGAGAGACGGATCGCACCCAAACATCACAACTATAAGAACAGTTGGAACACAAGTGAACATAAATTTAATAAAATGTCAGCCAATGTGAAGAATAATCACATAATTAGCAGTAATTCAGCCCAAACTCCATCTGATAAACAAAGAAATATTTTGCAGAACCTGTTGAGCAGTAGTAAAAAGAAAAGACGCGATCAAAAGACGGGTTTATTTGATTTCTTGCAAATCTGTACTCAAAATGATTGATATTAATAAAAATAATTTATTTTAAAACTAATTCTGTTTTTATGCTTTACAACAATTTATATTTAAATAAGTAATTTATTTAAAACAAAACTTCAACTTAAGCTTCAACTGCTTTAAAAAAATATGAGATATAATTAAATACCAGTCAAATAAATGTAATTACACCAAAAATATATGTATATCTGTTTCAATAATATATTAATTGCTGTTTATATTTATATATATATATATGTTGTGTATATATAACTATAATAAATATTAAATTAAAAAATAAAAGCTTTTCAAGAGATTTAACAAATTATTTAAAAAATAAAATAATTATATTATAATAATAATAATAATAATAATAGTAACTTAAAGTACCAAAAACAATAACATTAGTGGGTTTCATATGTTATGCGTTAATATAAATTGTATTAAATGAATCACATATTAGTTTATAAATCTTGAGGACTAGAGATATAAGATATGCCATTGAGTTGTGTTGAGTCTGATTTGCATTTGGTGACAATCGCTTCTCTTAAGTGTTGAATTGTGATCGACTGTTGTTCTACTGTTTTCATGTTTTCCAACAGACGAGTAGTCAATGATTTGAGTTCTTCTTTAAACTTAATTCTCTGTTCGCTTTCTTCGTCCAATTGAATCATTAATGATCTCTTGTGTTCGTTAAGTACAGACACTCTATCAATAGCTTCTTGTAATTTGAGTTCACATTCGTCATACTTTTCATTCAATTGACTCAAATCTGTTCTTAAGTCTAAATTCTCTTTACGAGTTGTGTTCAACTTTGTCTCCAAATTCTTGAGGACTTCGTCTTTGAGTTGGAGTTCATTAGAGATGGTCTGCAAGTGTTCCTGTAGTTTACATATCAATAGCTCTTTCTCTTCAACTAAAAACTTGGTTTGATTTGAGACCGAAGAGGATCGCGACAAACACTCGTTGATCTCCACCTGAACTCCTTCGTCAACAGAACATCCGTTCGAACTAATAATGGCCTCAATGGGGCCGAATATGTCTTCGGGATCTACATCACAAAAGGTAAGACAGGTCTCACTCTTACTGTTGGCCACGTTTTGGTTTCCAATTCTGGTTTTCATCATTTCAATCAAATTATTCAAATCGTGTTTTAAGTTATCGTTTTGTTCTCTCAAATAATTATTTTCTATATTAATGGCAACGATGTGTGCATTCAGTTCTTCGATTATATCCGAGGCCTCTATGCTTGTGATCCTATCGTTTACTATCGTTTTAATGTCTTTTTCATACTTATTGAGCGCCAGAACTACTTCTTCTGTTTTGAATGCACTCATAGACAGCCTTTTGTCCATTTCTAAGCACCGGTTCTTCGCCTCCTTTTGCAACTCAACTATTGTTGTGATCAGTAATTCGTTTTGCTCTAAGAGTTCCTCAATTGTTGTCTCCATTAAAACCATTTTTGACTATATATTTAATTAATAGTTTAATTAATTAATTAAATAATTATGAGTTTAATTACAAATCAATATTTAATTTGCATTTGTTTGACATCAATATAAACACAATTTATATTTGGAAACTATTTTATGCAATAATCAAATCAACAAATAGTTAAATAATAATAAATGTGAACCTGTGTTGAGTCGGTTTCAGACAGTCTTTGACGACAGGCTTGTTTATAATCATCAAAAATGGTAAATATGTCCACACTTTCCATAATTGAATGCTTTTAATCAAATTTATAGATTTGGTGTTAAATAATGTAAATTATATTCAATACGTGGCACTCAAGTCATGCCATTCATTATTCATTATTAAAGAAATGATTGTTTTTCACAATTTTTTGATTTATGTGCGTCTCAGACATGACGTCAAATAAAGTGAAATCAATTATTGTTTTCATATATTGTTAACTCTTATACCAATAGAGGGCACAACACTTCTCATATGTACAGCACTTGTGTTCAGTTTTGTTCCGATATGATTTCACTTTTCTGTAACCGAACTGTTTATAATTTATTGGAAACGCTGTTAAACAAATCAAACATACAAATGAGAGTCAGATGAGAGTGAAGTCAATCATTAAATAACTATAAAAATAAGAACTCATTTATGTTCCGAAAAGTCTTACTTTTGATGCTTTTCTCTAATTCTCGTAAATCTCAAAATTCCTATAAAATAAATGAAAACTTAGAAAATGTGAAGTTTTAGAACTCGAGGTTTGGAAAGATATTCACACAGATTGTAATCAATTGTAGGACTGTATGTCTCAGACCAAGCCATCTAAAATAATATTAAATTTTCTCACTTTTACCTAATTTTTGAATTGTTTGAATGTCTAAACACTTAATTAAAATGTTATAAAAGTAGTTAACTTTCTGAAAAGCTTTCAAACAAATGAACTTATGATAAAAGTTGGATAAAAGCTATTGAATGAATGCGCAAAATATGAGTTTAATGTGATTTATGTAGAAATTAGTCCACAATACGGCTGACACGTGACTGTCCCGACTCTCCAAACTGTGAACACTAGCGTTAATCCAATTGTAATTTTTGAAAATAGTATTCCTGAAAATAATAAATTGCATTAAACTTGTAATTTTGAACAAAAGGTCCCTTTAGTATGTGTTTAATTAATGAAAATGGTTTGACATAAACTAATAGTTGACAATTCAGTTTTTACTCAAATCTTAATATCCTTTGAGTCATTCAATGAAAAGTGAAAATTATGATAAAGTTTTAACTTAAGTGCTATTTGTTATACCGCAAGCCTCTTATCGCAAGTTTGAAGTTAACGTCGAAATGATTAATAATTATTAATGACGAGCCGAGGCTCCAAGGGTTCGAGCCGGGAGCCTGAGCCTTAGGCTCAAAAAGTACCCTGGAGCCAAGCGTGAAGCAGAGGCTACTCATTGATAATTAAATAGAAGTTTTAAAAAATTTGCTCTGAATTAACTTAATATTTGATATATATTATAATTTTTACAAGTATTTTACGAAAATTACATGTAAATTACATGCGAAAAGATAATTACGGTAATAAACTAACGTTAGTCAAGACTGTCAGTCAATTTTGAAAAAAACTAGTGATTAGTGTCTTTTGCTTTTCGTAAAAAATATATACTTTATAAAAAATTCTTTAATTTTTAAGTTGCATAGAAAAGTTGAATATATGATTAAATTTTTAAAAAATTACAAATTAGACAAATATGATTTCAAGATTAGATTTAAACACTATTTTTGTTTTTGTAGATGTTTTTGTTAAGAATAAACACAAAATTCTCCGAAAATAGTGTCTCTGGTAATATTATAATGAGATAGTTCTCTATAACTAAAGTAATGTTAAACTTCTAATTATCCAAATAGTGATTGATTAGCTCTGATTTTTAGATATACAAATACTACGCAGATATGATACTTTTTCATTGTGAACCAGAAGGGTATTAAATTATTATACAGTGTAACCCCTTAATAGTGAAACTGTCGAGACCGGTCAAAGCCTTTACTATAACGGGGTTTCACTATAAAGGAATTGCATGTAAAACATATATTATTTATTTAAGAAATTTTAATTTATAAAATCATTGAAAAATTTTTATGAATTCAAATGTTGATTTTGTTCAAAAATATGTATAAATGTTTGAAAATTGATAAAAATATCAATTTTTGCTATTTTTGATTGTGTTTGCTTAAGAGTTACTCAAGTCCTGTAATAAATTGAGATTAGGTCTGCCATATCTTAGGTTCTGGTTTGGTATCTCCAGAATTTGTGGCTACCTTCCAGTCTCTAGAGCTATGGCAACAAAAGTTTTATTTTATAATAATAGTATTTTTATACCTGTATTTTCTTTTATCCTTTCGAGAATAATCTCTCAGTTTCACAAATTGAGAACAACTGAATATAACATATGAACTGCATTTTACTGTAATTGTTGTATAATTTGAATTACTTTACAAGTAAGTGTGTATTGCGATGCCGTTGCAATACATTCAATGCCTTATTACCCAATCCTTAACTTAACTTTAAATGGAAATAATTGTGGAATTTTTTCGAAAGAATACGACAATTTATTTCAATTACTTTGCTTTAAAATGCCTTAATTTTAGTTTATTATACACATTGAAAATATTTTATTATATACTTTTTATATTGATATAACCAGTTATTTATAGGCAGCTAATCATGGCTTATGTCAAACATTTCAATCAAATAAAGAAGTTTGTTCTCTAGAAATGATAAGTGAACTAAAAACTCTCTTTAACTTATAACAACCCGAACTGATCTAATATCTGTTGTTTTAATGTTAAGCTATTAAGCAATTGAGTTCATTATCACAATTATTTGTTTGAGAATTATTTTCCTCAATTGATTCCATCGATTGAAACGTTTAAACTGTAGCAAAAACGCGTGATATAAGGGTCGAATATTGAAAACATTAAATGAATTTCAAGTTTCCTGCATCTGTTTCTAAATCATGTCAAGATTGCATTATTTAATAGTCTTATGCTATTATGATATGATACTGATTATAGTAATTTTCATTGCAATTAATTAAGTTTTTTTTATGCACAACTTTAAGCCTAGAAATTATAATTATAAGAAACCATCGATTCTATTATTATAGTGTTCTTGAAATTGGTTTAATCTTAACCCAAGAATTTAATTAATTATATCTGAGAGAAAGCTTTTTAGCAAATTGGAAATCTGAATATTTGATAAACTGATCGTTCAATAAAATAACCAAATTCTTAGGTTTTGAAAAATCCCAAATTCAAAATCCTTATGAGCCCCACATTTGAATTTGAGACTAATATTTAAGGTTTTGGGCAAATTTAGTTTCGTTTCACGATTTCTTAAATTTGTAATTTTCTTATCTTTTTAGATCATGTTATGAAAAGAAGTACAACCGAAGTATCTTTAGTGTTCAATATCTTTGTATTATATAATGTATGCAATACAGTACAGTATAACAGCCTTCGAGGCACTGACTTTTTGAATTATATTTCTCATAGAGCCTAATCTCTATCATTATTATCATCTGAATGCTTAACATTCGTATAAAATATAATTTATTTGAAATAAAAACGATATAAACCTCTTTTGTATCTCTGCTTTAAAATAGTTATAAAAATCTATATTTCACAAACATTTTCTGTAACTTTCAATGATTTATGTTTTACTACAAAATAGACTCAAACATAACTATGAATCAGTCTTGAAATCTTTGTTTCATTCAAAGTGAATAAATTGAGAATAAAATCGAATTATTAAACGCAAAGCTATGTTGAAAGGGTGTAAGTTGTCAGCAAAATATGCTAAGGTAACGAAATAGCACAAGTGCCAAACACACAGCTTATTCAATATATTCGTACAGTACAGTTGAGTAGAACGTGCTGTACTATATATTGCTTAGAGGTATTGCAGGAATGGTTAAGAGAAGACCATACACTTCTCTTGAGGGAACAAAACTGATCAGCAAAGAATCTTTTGAAGAATCATCCCTTATGTAAAGATTTTATGTAAGATAAGTAAACACGAGGATGACGACAATAAATGCATTAATATTTTAAAAATATTTGAGCAGAAAGTGTTCACGCAGTGAGATCTGCGACGTTTTTAATCAAATTTGATGCAACGGGTTTATGAAAGCGATTGTTTGTAAGAAATCACAATCTTTTCAATGTTTTCCTAATAAGACAATTCATTAAAAGTTAGCCCCCTTTGCCCCCTTTGACTTTTTGCTTGTTAGCAATAGAGACTGTCGCAGTCGGATCGCATCTGGCATTACTGAGGAAATAGCCTGCGGCCAGTTCAAGGATTGTACTGCACATTGAAAGCTCCCTAAAAACGAAATACAAGTAAGTGTCTCCTTGACAACAACATCGCTTGAGGCTATATAATTACTATTGGATGTGTTCAATACAGCTTTTAGCAGTAACTGAACACTGGAGCACAAGATGAGAATAACTAACAGTAAGAGCTTAGAGCGGCAAATAATGTGAAATAGTTGTGTACTCTATCTTAAGCTCGAATTATGCCTCATTCGAAAGCATTACTTTTATTAATTATCAAAATTTATCAATAAAATGCTTTTTATCGTATGAAATTGTATTCACTCAGTGTTGATGATCGCTAATTCTATGTGAGTAAACTTTTTATTTTTTAACTGTTAAGCTAAAGCAGTGATCACACTGCACAGAGTATTTCTATAGCTTCATAAATATACCGTGTTGTAAATTAAATTAGTATTTAGTTTTCAATTCGTTTTATATTGAGTTTGAATAACTAATTTCTAAATTGAGGTTCCACTCTTCAAATTTGTTTTAAGAATAATTTGTCTAAAAACTAGTGTCCTTATGGTTAAAAAGATGTATACTGTTAGTGAGTTTCATTGAATATAGATTTTAAGAAAACTACAGCTAATGTTAGGTTAGGTTATATGAAGGATCGATCACTTGTCTTGTTTGCTCATTCAATTAATTTAATGTTTAGAATTATTAAACTATTGATATATCTTTTTGAACAACAAAGTCCTTTCAAATTGATGACTAGAATTAATGAACAATACATGAAATCCACGCTTAATAGTAATAACGAATAATTAACTTATGATCTTATTAGCGATCTGTATGCATGTGTAATCAATTATCTTACAATTTAATTCAAAATTTAGATACTTTTCTGCCAATTATAATCAATATTTCTAATTAAAGTTTAGATAATTGAAGATAAAGATAATAATATCTTAAAATTCTATCATGTTTTGAGTCTAAACTCTAATTCTTGATCGTTATATTTCTAAACTCAGTGTTTATAAATATTTCAAAGTTTGAGTTAATTATTTTTTATACTTTTAAATACTGGTGAATACTATAATTTTACATTATTTAATAATTAATTTGTGTGTTAAGAACGATTCCTTTCTTATAATTTTTTTATTCTTAAAGAGTTTGGAACTAAATTTAAAGCTCAATTTTTATCAGTAGTTATCTTCAATTTATTTAATTTATAATTAGAGAAATATATATACAGTATTTGATAGATATTTAGTGATTGCAAATTGAATTTATAGGTATTTATTAATAGATACTGTATATAAATAGAATAACATTGAATCTAAAAGAGAATTAATTATTAGTATTATCAGAATATGACAGAACTTACTCATATACTGAGGATGAAGGTAATGGATGAAAGTTATAATAAATTTTTGACAAATTTATATTTATTTATAAATGTTTGAAGCATTTGATTTAAGTGTTTTTAGAAATGAAAACTTTATTTTTGAAAAACGTTTTTCATTGAGTGATTGAGGAAAAGTAAATTAATCTTTAGATATCAGATAATTATTTAATTTATTGCATCAAATTCTACCATAAAATTAAAGTTTTATATCATTTCATTTGATTTAATCTTATGTATAAATAAGTTTTCTGAATCAAGTGGTGACTCGAGTTAAGACATTCTTATGGATTCAGATGGATTCTAATAGACATACAAAATATATATCATACAAAATAAGTGGAACATCTTTGACATGACCAGTATATTATCCATCTGTTGACTTCATCTCAAGCTAATTAGACTTATGTAAAATTTTGTTTTCACAATCGATTTTATGAACTCCCACTACTAGTCCTCTGAATAATTAAAAGTAAATTCTGTGATCTCATTGTAATTCTTTTGGTAAAATAATTAATTTTTCCTCAATAAAAAGCAAACGCTTTTCTAACTTGCTTTTAAAGTGCCTTTTAAAAGCATAAGTAATTGTATGACTAAAGACTTCGAATGCATAATAATCTGTTTTGGAGAGATGGCATTTATTTAAAATTTAAAAAAATTATTGAAGCCGAGCGATTATCATAGATATTCCATTCCACCCTTCTTTTAATACCTTCTGGCCATTAGTCTCCTTGCCATCAGCAAAAATATTTGCAGCGAAGGTTATATCAATACATACTTTCATACCGGAACATTCCTTCGGGCCTTTTTATATTTTGCAAAGTCCGAGGCCATCACGGCGTATATCGTGTTTGTCCTCAAGTCAATAAGATTTGCAGCGTTTGCAGTAATCACTTATCGAATTTATATTCAGTAGAAATGTTTCGTCATTACAAAACTGCTCACTTGTCATGAATTACAGTATTCTTAATTAATTCATTTTTTGTATTATCTTTATTACTGGTGCTCTCCCAAAAGTTCTTGGAGTAGTCCAAAAATAATGAGCGCACTATCAGCTGCTGCATCATCTGTTGGCAGTGCAGATCATGGAAGTCTAAGCGGTAATTCATCTCCAGCTCGAACTTCTCCAACAGGAAATTATAACCACAAGATATCTGGTATACCATGTGTGGCCGCAGCTTCGAGGTATGTATTCGAGGGTTGCACACAATGCAAATATACTATATATTACAGTTGCATTGAAAGAGCAAAAAATTAAGGCTTTTATTTAAATATATAATTTGCAAATATAATAAAAAACTAAAAACATAATTCTTTAAAATACTTTCTTTTTAAAAAACACATTTGCGTAATCACAGGTACACAGCACCGGTTCATATAGATGTTGGCGGCTCTATATATACGTCTTCATTAGAAACTTTGACAAAGTAAGAAAACTTGGTTTCATTTAAATTATTGAACAGAATATAAATGGCTTTCACTTTATTTTTCAACTCTTGACAAAATTGATGTTTTTTGAGATCATTTTTGCCCAAAAGCGCATACAAAAAACAGTTCGTTTTAGTCTGAATCGCCATTAATTGGGTTATTATGCACTTACCTTTACTTGTAAGACAAGAATATCACTTTTAACCTCAATATGATTACTACAGCTAAAATTTAATTGAGAATATGAATGACCAAAAAACCTAAAAATTTATTACATCTTCGTGAACAGCCTCTATATAATCCATTTCACAAAACTGATAAACTTATTGTTAATTTAGGACAAAAAACAAAGAAAAATTTATTTCTACTTTTAAGGCAGCAAACAATTAAATATGAGTGGCTCTAAAAATGAATAAAATTTAAATTAAAAAGTAACAATTTAAATGAAGCTAAAGTTTTAATTAATTGTGTTGACCATGGTTTAGACACCCAGAAAGTCGATTGGCGAGAATGTTCAACGGTTCGATTCCAATAGTTCTCGACAGTCTGAAACAGCATTACTTCATTGATAGAGACGGCAAAATGTTCAGACACATATTAAACTTTTTGCGTACAAATTCATTAGTAATACCCGACAACTTCAGTGAATTCGATCTTCTGTACGAAGAGGCCAAGTTTTACGACATTCCTGCGCTGCTCAGGTAATCCATTACTAATTAATTCTATCATTATTATAAATATTATAAAATTGATGTCAGATTACTGTATAATCAGTGAAATTAAATATCAAATCAAATACTGTATAAACAGATTAATGGAAAATTACAAACAAAATATTTTGGAGGCTTAGCTTAAAGAAAGTTATAATAAAAGACTGCTTACACTCCTTATAGAGTTATCAGATCTCAATTTTCTGTTTTTCTAAAAATTTTGACTGCACTGTCAGAATTCAATACAGGAATAATCTTTCTTGACATGAAAGCTCAAACTTTCAGTTTTTTATAACTTTATTCAATATTATTATTTTATTGCTGTGACTTATTTTTTAAAAAAATTTTTCATTCATTTATTTTTAATTGTAACTACATTAAGATTATCTAAATATTAATCAATTTACTTTTGCGGCTTATGATTAAATTAATAAAGTTCTGAACTTTAAAAGTACAGGTATTTGCGTGCAATTATGCAAACTTATATCGCATATATTTGGGCTAAAATGCATTTCAATTAAAGCCCTACTGTATATATATTTTTAATCGATGTTTCTTTTATGCATTGTCTCTGCATAGGCAGTGTCTAAAATAATTTACTGAGCACTTTATGGTAATATTTTAGAACAAACAAAAAAAGCGACTCATTTCGATGTCTGTTTTTCTTTTCTTATTCTTTTTTCTTATTTCTCTTTTTAAAAATTAAATAAAGAGTTCTCGAACTATATTTAGGTTTACAGTGTTTAAGAATAAAATAAAAAGTAATTAATTAATTGAAAACCACAGGTTATTGGAACAAATAAAAAAAGAAAGAAACAATAGTTCAAATTGTTGCAGTAGAAGCACATCTCCAAACAGTAATGCATTTCCTCATAACTACAGCACCAAAAATAGAGTGACCAACAGATATAGCTATAACGGTCGCAATTTTAACAACTGTTCGTCTGATTCTCGGGTGGCTTCACCAACTTCTGGTAATCATGAAAATGAGATCGGATTTCAATGTTTGGCACTCAATATTAGTCCAGAGTTAGGCGAAAGGGTGTGCATAAGTGGAGAACGAAACTTAATAGAAGAAGTTTTCCCTGAAATAAGTCAAACTCTGATGGACTCAAGAAGTGGTGTGGCGTGGAATCAAGACGCCAAACATGTGATTCGCTTTCCACTGAACGGCTACTGTAAGCTTAATTCGCTTCAAACTATCACAAGATTACTCAATAACAGTTTTAAAATCATGGCTTCCAATGGAGGCGGTGTTGAAGGACAACAATTTTCTGAATACTTAATGGTACGGAAATACTTACCTCTTTAATACAGTACATACCTAACATTTCATATGATATGATTTTAATATTAATCTGATATCTAATCACTAATGCATTTAACATGCGGTTAAATGGTATGTCAATAAGATTATATCAAACATACTATAGTATAGTTCTGTACGCATAAGATATTGTTTCTAACAGTTTTACGATTTCCAAAGCTTAGATTTACTTCTATTTGACGAATGTTTAGATATTTCATCAAAAGAATACTTTTATGATCTCTTAAGATCTCTAACATTTAAATTGATATTTAGCTTAAATACGTTGTACATCACTTCGAATGCAGTTGTTTTATAAAATGCATTTTAGTTCAATATTTCATTTGTAAATTTAAATCGCTTTTCATTCAGTTTATTCTAATACCTGATGATAACACCGATGATAGCGATCAGATGTTTCATAACTGAAAATATTTTCAATTTAATATTTTATTTCAGCATTTTGTAGCTTTTCGTATAAATAAGAATATATTGTATGAAAATAAGTGCCATATATTGTAATTTACTTATAAATTGTAAAGAAAATATTGTATTGAAGAGTGAAATAAATGTCAAACAGATTTTTATTCGATAAAAGGCATCAAATGAAAGTTCATTTACAACCAAACATTTGAAACCGTTTAAAATAACTTGAAATGTATTCCTAATTGTATTCTCAAAGTATTATCGCAAAGGTTAGAATATTATTTGAGTTCATAGTTAACAAACAGCGTTGGATGTAATGCAGTATTAAATGATTCATAGCGCACAACGATCTTAATTAAGTAAAGCAATCTATTATATCATAGGCAGATCAGAGCCCTAAAAGATAAAATGCAGTTTTACCTTCGAGGCAATACCGCGCCAAAGGGTGGGTTCTTAAATCCGGGATCCCCTGATGGGATAAAGGCAGCACTCAATTCAATCGGTCCTCAGGTGGATGTTTATTTGCAACTATAGTTCGAAAATATTGTAATTCCAACTATTAGTATAAGAAAACAGCATTCGTTGAGCTTATAATTAGCTAAAAGTATTAAAGCTCTAGAGATATGTTTTCTGCAGAAGTGAACCAATTTTAAAACTAAAATTTTGCATTTCATTGAATTACATTAAAAAGGAAAGTCGAAAGTTGGTCAGAACGGCTGTCTCCGTGTTAAATATGTGACGTAGTTTAAAGCATTATATTTCTGGTGCAATACTTGGGTGTTTCTGAGGTTGTCTTATAAAGGTTTGTAATCATTCTTTCCTTTTGATGGTGGGTAGAAAATAGAATTCGCCTCAGAGAAGCTTTTAGCAAATCTATAGAAATAACATACAGAGCATGTACTGGTATTATACTGTATTGCATTG
>JAQGCH010000888.1:0-18901 GCA_034699485.1 Nanhermannia elegantula | reverse complement strand
AATATACAAGTATTGTGTAACTCCAATTAATGGGAGAAACTTTCAAATGAATATGTGCTCAATACAATACTACATCTAATTGCAAATTTGTTCTTTCAAATAAACAGAAAAATCATTTATTGATAATTTAATCAGTTTAACTCATTTAATAGCTTAAGGATTCTTAATCATAAAGCTCAAAGACTTGTGTTAATCGAGCGCGAAATTTAGGCTGTCTTTATTTGTGTAATATAACTAAATAAAAAAATTTACCAGATTCTGATCTCCAGTCGACAATTTGCTTAACTATAATGCAACAAATAAAATGAGATAAATGATATTATTTAGAAAAAAGGCATGCATGCAGGCTTAACATTTGTATTTGTTCCCAAATTTTATGACACATAAAAAGTAAAAACTTTCTACAATTTACTGCGCACTGGAATGGAATCCAATGGCATGTCTATTTGTATCATGATCAAATTTTATCATATTTTCATCTTTATTGTTATTTTCAAATAAATCTTATCAAATATTCTCTCGAGGATTATATTGAAAATAAAGAGATATTGATTTTCGCTTCATTTATATCAAATGTATTAAATTTATATATACACATATGTATTATAATATGTAATTCTCATAAGTATTAAAGTATAACTAAATATTTAACAAATATTTAAATTACAGAAACTAATTATTCGAAAATTAACTTAGAAATATTTGGATTACTTATCCCTTATTTAAATGGAATTTTTAGTGATTCAAACTCACGAATACTTTGTTCAAATTGAAAAATGTTTACGAAATATTATTTATTCTGATTTAGATTCAAATGAGGTAAAAAACTAAGATTTATGTCTTTTAATAACGTGTTTACAACTTTTGGGTCATATTTCACTGAACAAATCTGTGAATAAAGTATTTTATATTTAATAAAGAGCACTGCCTCAAGCAGAGCCTATGCCCCAGGCTCGGCTCGATGGTCATCTTGGAGCTTGAGGCTCAGGCTAAAGCTTTGAGGTTTAATAGCCGGTATGTTTAAGAGCCTCCTAAGGATCTGAGGCTTAAAATTGGAGTCCAGGCTCAGTTTCGGATGATTTTATGCTAGGCCAGTCTCAAGCTTGGAGTTTTAGGGCTTATGCTCTTCATTATTTATATTATTCGGGAATTTTATTATTCAATTTTGAAGATGAAATTTAAAATTCATAAGTAATTTTTCAAAATTTTCTTGAACGTTTTCTAAAAAAAAATATTTTTCTTATTTTGAATTTTCTTTCAGGTTTTCTTGATTTTGTAAATAAAAAGTTGAAAATCATTTTCAAAAATAATAATAAAACACATAAAGTCTAAAATATATTATTGAAAAAATTTCATTACAATTGTAAATATTTATATATTTTATTTCAAAAACTCTGAATTACTATGAATCAAAAAAAGTAAAAAATATATGTATTTTTATTTCTGAATTTTATAAATGTGTTGACTAGCTCTCTATGCATTAGTTAATAAATAGTAAATACTTATAATAAATACCTAATTTTATCTGCTTTCAAATTAATAAAAAATTGGTCTTAATATCTAAAACATATAATAAACTTATCACATGGTATGTAACAAATTAAACAAATGGTATGTAAAATACGATACTATTTCAAAGTTAATACTTGTATAAGTTTTTAATAGGGTTTTTAAGTCTGTATATAATACCAAACTAATTTGTATGTTAATTGGAAAAGTTATCATAATATAAGTCTATAACATAAAGACAAGTTTCAGATTAATTCCTAATAATTATTATTGTTTTCTTCGAGTATAAAAGTTTCAGTTAATCTTTAAGTCTCACTTTTTAGGTTAGAAGTCCTTTAGAAGCTAAAGTATATAAACTATAAATTCTTGTATTAACACTTGTATATGTAAATTACAATACACTGCTGACAATCAACATTCTATAAATTCCTTTTAATACTGTCATTATTAGGGTTTGACAAAGCGGGGGTGTTGGAGTGAGTGCACCCCCTGGGAAGTTGAAAAACTGGACCCCCCCCCAAGATTTTTCTAAATAATAAAAAATTATCTATCAAATCCGATGAGTTTAACTCCCTCCCCTAGACTTTTAAAATTTTTCAGACTTACACCCCCTGACGCGAGGGGTCTGACGAACCCTGGTCATTATAGACAATTTGAATTAATGCAAATAGACTTCAAAAGTATTTAATCAATGTAAGTGTCAGTGCCGTACCCAAGAATTTTTGGTTGGGCCAGACGTAGGAAAAATCTAAGACTTGACAATTTTTGAAATTGCTGCAGACATTCACATAAATGCATGAAAATTATTGGGGGGGGGGGCTGTGCCACCCTTGCCCATAGATAGGTAAGGCTGGAAAGTTGAAAAGCTATCTATAATAATCGCAAACATATGAGATTCGTGACAGTGATATAACAGCCCCTAATTATTAATGCATTTAAAAGTTCAAAGCAATGCTGTTATTCTGTAATTTTCATAAAACTTACTCAACTTCCATAAAACTACTTTACACTTATTCAGTTTGAAAAATGGGATTCAATACTTAAAGTATAACAATCAATACATTTCTACCTTTCAATTCCCGAATTTAATGGGGTTCTGTATTTTTATTTTCATTAAAGCAACTGTTGTTTGCCATTCAAAAAATGCAAATTCTGAGACAAAACCCTCAATCATTTGAATGCAGTATAGCCTGAGTATAGCTATTGTTGAACCGGTGCTGAAAGCCTTTAAAAAAAGTTTTACAATTATTATAGGAATTCATTTCTATATAACACGTTTGAAAGGGAGCTAAAAATGTTATGTTATATGAAGTGAATCATAAAAATATTAAGCACTTTATTAATGTATAAACTATTAAAAGGAGAAAAATGTGTTAAAAACCGTATCAATAATCGCAATAAATATAATACGAGTCTAACAGTTATGGCATTGCTTTGGCTTTCATTTAAAACATAAAATGCGTTCAAATAATAATAAAATGCTTGAAATGATTGAATCATTTGGTCCGCAATTGTTTGACATAAATGGATCGCTTTCTATATGGACTTCAATTACAAGAAGTAATGACCAAAAATTGATTAACAGTTTAATTAAAATAACAGAAGAAATGGATTCAAAACAAAAATACGATTTCGCGAAACGTGTATTAAATTATGGCTTCGAAGAAGTTGTGTCTCAAATCACCACAAATAATGATAATGAGTCTGAAGGCGAAGAAACTGATGAATACTTTGTTAATGAGAGCGAAGACGAAGAATCACATGAGGAAGGGTCACAAGAATATGATCTCATAATAAGCTCAAGAGATTGTTATTTTGATTCATCAGTTCTTGACTCAGAATCAGATGATTTAAGCGTTGAGTTCATCAGCTCTTACACTATGGCTGAAAAGGTTGAGCGACAAAAGAGTGATTCTCTGTTCACAATCTTGAAACCAAATGAAAAGGTCATTAATGAGAGTCATATCGAAAATATTTGCCATAATTATAGTGAATCACAAGAATCTCAAGTCAGGACTGGAGAGACTTCAACGCCATTGTGTAGTGGATTGAGAGATAATATTATCTCATTTTCTGCCATCTCTCCGATCACTCCTCTCTCTTCACAGATGACATTAGACTTTTGGCCCAACATTTCTCCCACTCCTTCGACAACTAATGAGTTATCACAAAAATCTTTATCATTGAGTCCTAAAAGCAATGCAAAGGAATCGCCTCTAAGATCAACGAAACCATAACCAGACAATGGTTCCCTTCCCTGTCATTTCCCTTAATAGTAGATTTGTTAAGGATTTTAATACCGGTTCTAACGATTCAAATGCTATTCTCTTATATATTTTTAAAATAATTGTAAAATAAAATGTGTATTCAATAGTGAATTAAAGATTATAATTAAATTCACTGTTCTTCTGATGTACAGTATTAGCAAACAATATGAAAAATAATTATTTTCACTGTCTCTTCATTTTAACTTTTGATTGGTTAACGTATCGGAACAGTTCGTAAGTCACGTCTAAAACGTGTAATTTTCACTAATTTGTATTGACACTAATTTATATAATCGTACGTTTGTTTAAGTAATTATTCTCTGACTCTTAACAGATATAAATTACAGCAAATATTTGTTGTATAAAACTTTGTAATGAATTTGATTGATTAAAAGCATGTAAGTCTATGACATACCATTTGTCTACTATTTGTTAGTTGTCATCGCCTGATAGGCCTGTTTTCTAATAACAATTTTCTCGGGATTTAAGCTAAAAAAGTGTAGTGTTAAGCAATACGTACAATGAGTCAACATCTGAGCCTCTCAAGAAACGTGGCTTTAAATCAAATCATAAAAATTGCTATTTTTATTGAATACGACCAGTTCTGGAACCGGTTCTTATATACAAAGTGTTTTCTGTTTTATTAATTTAATTGAGAGAAACATATTTCAAGAGTTATGACATATTATGCCTTTTCTAATATTAAAGATTGCTTAAAAAACTAAATTTTATTTATAAGTTATTACGAGATTATAAAAACTTTTGATTTATTTGTTTGGATTTGAAAAACTGTATTCATTAGTCAACAAGTTCTTGGATTGGAAAATATATTTGGAAATAGTTTTATTTCTGGTTCATTTCTGGCACATGTAATTTGTTATTCTGTTCAATTTTTCACTGTTTAGGTAAAATAAGAAATTTTTTCTTATTTTTGTGTTTAAAAGTCTCGTAAGACTAGTGGTGATTAATTCCTTTTTAGCTCAGGTTTAGAAGAGATGAAAAATAAAAAAAATTAATTTTTTTAGCCCCTCTAATGATACTTTCTTGTAATCCTAGCAATACTGATGGTCTGAAAACAATTTCTGCATTTCGATTTACAGCTGTAATACCGGTATATGTTACGTAAAGGTAGAGTAGTTTAGGAATCTCAAAGAATATCCTGTTTATCATACATAATATAATTTGTTATAACTTACAGAGATTTGAGGATTGAGTCTATTTTTCCATTTAATTGAATAGAAATGCTCAGAGAGTTTCGTACAATGAATAAGAAAAACAGAATTTAGTTGATTGAAAAATATATTGCTTTTTGGGAGATTTGAATATTTAATGGAATTGAGTAAATATCTGTTTTTCGTTTGGTCTTAAATAATTCAGATTTATAGCAAAATTTATTTATCTCGATAAGAAAGAAATCTCTTGATAATAATGATGAAAAATTTTCTGCAACATGTGGATAATTTCATATTTCAATACTCAATACAAGTATATAATTAAAAAATTTTTAATGTTCACAAAAACTTTGCGTCTTCGGCTTCAGAGATTAGCTTTGAATTCATTAACTAAAAGAGTGGATAATATATTCTGGGACTTAAATTTCATTTTTATCCACCAGAACATCAAGTTTATAACCATTTTCATCAATCAGTTTGATTAATATTAATTGCTATAAATCTAATTATTTTTAAATTTAGTTTAAGATTTAAATTATTTCTTGAGATTTTGCACTATTTATATAAAGAATATTTCAATCAAAAGAATATTACAGTATATGAATATAAAAGTCACGACTATATAAGTTTTAAAAAATAAAATGAGACTCCAAATCATTTTGTATCACATTTCACTATAAAAATAAGTCATTAGTGTATTTGATGATAAAAGTTTGCCTTTGAATAAAAATAAGTTATGTATACAGTACAGGTATTTTAACTTAAAATAGCCTCACTATAAATGTATATTATATATGTTGTATATGTGTTATATTGATTCACAAGCTTTTCTTTACTATCACTTTAGAGATCAATTCAATATATTTAATAGTATTCAACTTTAAAAAGATTTTTCCAAAACTTTTTCCAAAAAACATTTTTCTAAAAATGCAAAACGAGAAAAAGCGAACTCCGATAATAAAAAACTATTACTTTTTTGCTTTAAATAATACATTTAGAGAGAAGAATAACTTTCTGTTCATAGATTCTTGAAATGAAACGATAAAATATTTCTAATTTCATCTTAAAAACAACATTGTATACGAACAACAGCAACAAAACCCAAAATATCTGAGACTTAGACAATAGTTTTTACAGAAAGAGTAAATTTAAATTTAAATAAATTACTTAACAATAGCTCACCTTTTTTTCAAAGACAAACTTAAACACTATTAGAGATGTTGAAAGAAGAGAAGATTTAGATTTGAAACATGATTAAATACATAAACAGGAAAAAAATAAAAATGAATCAATTCCTTAACAATGATATCTCAACATTTTGATCGAAAAGAATGTATAGTTGCTTATCATGAGAGCTGACAAATGCAAGTGTAGGCATCATCTGCTTTGCTATACTTTAGTTACAGGATTTCAAGCTTTTGGAATAAAAGGGATGTAGTATAACGAGCACATGCGTTATTAGCTTAACATAAAGGAAAGCCGACTCCAAGTTCTGAGTATTAATTCTTACTTACTTCCGATGTGGATATAACCTAAAAGAGTGGAGAAAATTTAATTTGATTTATAGATCATTTATCAGGTGATACTTGTTTCCGCTCGTGTTTTCTGTACAAATACTGTACATGTATTATAATTTATAAGAGAATGAATGTAAAGGTAAACTTGATTTTATTTGGACACAAATTTCTCATCAAATTGGATAAAAGTTTTATTAACCTATAAATACTGTACAGTAGACCTAAACTCAATTATTAAGTAAATATTGCTTTATTATTTAGCATATGAATTATAGACAACCGAAACAGCCTTTTCTAAGCTTATTTCTAAGACTTGTAAGAGTACTTATACTATATTAATAATATAATGGCTTATCTATTTACAGGTATAACTCAGTTATAAAACTCATTTCTTCCGCATCTCTGCCAAAGGCCTTCTTTTAAAAATGTTAAAACAAAATAATATAAAATAAGATGTTTAAAGTTTATTCAAATCAATATAAGGTTTAAATTCTGAGTTTTAACTTTGAGAATAGAAAACTTTGATAAATGTAAAATTCGAAATTGATCGCAATTGGTTTTGTATATCCCTTTACGCATTATATTAAAACTTTTAGAGACTTATAAGTAATGAAAAGTATAAGCTAAGCTCTAACTTAAGCTTGAGATGCACAGTTCTATCAGCACAAGTTAAACACAAGGTAAAGCTGATATTTCCATGTGCAAGCTCATTCGTGAGTGTGCAAGACGAACCAAGCTCAAACCAAATATTGCTTTTTTTCTTTTATAAGATAAAGTTTACCCATTATATTAAGCTAAACTCTGGCCCAAAAAAATTAAATACAAGCTCAAGCTCTTGCAGAATGAGATTATTGTGTCAAGTGTTGTAACCAGTGGTGGGGCCAAGGGGGCACTTGCGCCACCATAGTCTTTGAAAATGAATAATAGGTTTGTTTATATTATGAAAATAAAGTTTTTTATGTTATAGATGGTAACGCTGTAACGCTTAATAACACTATTGCTTTTAAAACAATACTTCATTTCCAAAATTTCACACACGAGACCCAATGAGACCAAAAATCCTGGTTTCGGCACTATCTGTGTCCGTCACTACAAATGATAAAGAAATGAATATATTTTGAAAGGCTATTCTTGTGTTTTCTGTTTCATATTTGCTAATAGCTGAGGCATTTTTGTTGATTGAATGTAAACCGCTTCTAACGGATTACAGAATTAACTGTAATACTATTCCGCAGAAATAATATTAAGATTTGATTTATTAGAAGGTAATTGCAATATGTGTGGGCTTAGGAAGTTCATTAGTATTTATCTTTATTAAATTAAGTCATCTGTGAAAACTAACAAAACATTCTCGGAATAAAGGATTAATTTGATGGGAAAAACATTTTTGTATTAAATGAAATATGAAATATTTACTTGGATTCCCATTCATTCTCTTCCTACATAAGAGACTAAATCTAATAAAATATTGCCATTTATCTGAACAGTGTTTTCAATGTCTTCCAAGTGGTCAAACAGTTATTATAGTCCTAAAACATATAAAAGTATAATAAACTCAAAAAACTATGATTTCTTTGAGTTTATAATAATTAATGGTGCACACAGGCTAGCCTAGGCTCAAGTCTCAACTCAAGGCTCAACTCAAGGCTCAACTCAAGGCTCAACTCAAGGCTCAACTCAAGGCTCAGCTAGCTTCAGGCTCAGGCTTTGTGAAACTGGCCAATGGGTGACCACATCTAATGTATTCCTCAACTGGATATATTCTGGACAGCTTTAAAGGGGGGGGGGGGGGGTCAAGCACTGGATTTTTTGAAAATAGCCCAAAATCTGGACAGTCCAGCTGAAATCTGTACATGTGATCACCCTAAATGTGCCCCATTATTTATAATACAATAATTATAATGACTAACATTCTGCCTTTAACTAAACTATTTTTCATTTTGCAAATTGAGAGTTAGAGCTAAAGACAGATATAAATTGAGACAGATACAGAAAGTCAGAGAACAGCGCGTAAGTGATACAGAAATTGACTTTATTAAGCATTGTAGTTATGAGTGAAGACATCATTAATCAGTTCTACAGTTAAAGAGGGAATCTGTCATTATATCTGTGAATCAAGTGATATATACAGTTGTGTAATACTTGCTCTGATTAATGGCAATGAAAATGAGAACTGAATTACTGTAGAACTAGTATTGCATTCAACTTATTTGATAAAAATTAAATTGAAACTATCTCTACTTTAGATCATTGGAAACTTATTCTTATTTGATTTAAAATTTGAGTTAAAGCTAATTTGTTTGCTTTTCTATTTATTCATTAAAACTATTTCCTAAAATTTTGATTGTTAACAAAAATTCTAACAAAACGATGAATGAATTTAATTAGAATTCTATATCTTTTCATGAAATCAGTTGAAAAGCAGTGAAATTAAGTTACAGACTTTGTGTAATCCAGAATTGCATCCAAAACAAACATAAAATGATTCATTAATGATATAACAAAAGGTATATTCTGCAAGCAAAATAAATTTTACCTTTAATTTAAATTTAATGGTATTTATCAATAATGCATTTTACATATAAGAGAATTACATAAAATGATTGAGTTTTCGGTTTACATTAGAATTAATCATAGAATTCGTGACAAATTATATATAATTTAATGCGTTTGAATGAAAACTCAATTTGAGTTTCCAGTATTGAAGCATTTCATTGAAATAATTTGAATTACACAAAAATTAATATTTCGCATACTTTGAACAACTTCATTAACTTGATATGTCTTGAAGTAATGAAGTTAACTTCAGCCTCTTTTAAGTACAATTCACCGAAAACTAATTAGTTCATAAACAGTTTAGCAGTTCAATTGTCAATAAGTTTAGTAAAACTAGTGATGCGTAGGAATGAGAAGTGAAATGAATTTTGATATGTTATTGGAAAAATCATTTTTAGTATAAAATATGTGAGCTTTATATATATATAATGAAATTCAATAACCAAATTATAATAAATGAAAGGAAGTACACTTTTAGACTTAAATACAATGTAGTAACTGTCAAAAGTTCACTTTGAATCATATCAATAAATTCAATGCAAAACTTTACGAGTTCTTATCTTTTATGAGATCAAGACTTAATGGTTGACCGGATACTTGTACACCAAAAGTAATCGCTGTCATCTCATTGATTTTTATTTTATTTATTCTAAATGTTATACGTAATACTTGTGATGATATGTGTTTTATATTAATTTAATGAATAAAGCTATGTTCACACTTTTGGTTAACAAAGCTTAATTAATTAAATATCAAGAAAGTAAAAATGGAGAATACTTTCACATTTTACTTCATTAAAACTTAATCATAGCATTAAACTAAAAGCAAAAACTTTTAATTTTAATGCCCAAGGCATGCATTTTCCAATGAACTTCATTGAAGTGTTCACATTACTTCATCAATGAAGTTCTATTTCATTAATGAAGGGTTCACAATGAACTTGTTTTAATAAAATTCGTCAATGAACTAAACCTTAAGCTGTCTATACTTTTCGTAAGACTTGAATTTCATTAACAACGCTTAGTTAATGAAGAAAGTGTGAACATTTCATTACCTTAAGAATTAATTTAATGACAAACTATCAAATATTGAACTAATACTTGTTTCTCACATGAGTTCACTTGTATATCAAGTTTAAACTTTAAACATGTTAAATGTCAAACGAGCAAATAATTTGTTTGACACAAATACTGTATGAGCTCAACAACAAAACAGCAACAATATATCTAAATCTTTATGCTTAGGTTGAATTTATTTATTTTGAAAACATTCTTATTTATAAGAATGCAGTACAGTATATATAAAGAGATACTCAAGAATTTATATCATAATTCATCAAAATTTAGTTTGAAACCAAATTTCTGAAATACATTGTTAAAAACTATTATTCTTTTATAGATCAAAACCAGATCTAACATGAAGTTTATTCTTAAACTAATTCCAGTAGAGATTCAATTAAGCCGTGGAACTGAACTCATTTATAACCTAAATAACTGATAGCAACAAAACTAATTGTCTGACGACTCGAAACAATGCTATTTTATTGTAATTGAAATTGTTATTTCAGGCACTTTTTCCTCTAATAAATTTGTGTTTGAGAAAGTCCTGATCTAATTAAGTTTCGATATATGAAGACATAAATCTGATTTTGGGTTCATTAGTGACAAACGCCAAACACTAGTCTTTAATTTAATAAGAAAAAAGCAGTGATATTATGGTTATGGCTATGGAATCGACTAAGAATTAATAATTGAATGGTTATTAACACCGGCTTAACCAACCTAACCAGCTATGGACTAAGGGAACTATAGCCCCAAAGGTCTTCCAATATTTAAGTGTAGGTCTGTAGCAATATTTTCTATTTTCCCTATGTCTGCCCACAACCATTTCTGTGTTAATCACTCAATAGTAGTAAATGCAATTTTCTTTATACTTTTAAAAACACATCAATACTATATGTTATTCAATATTCAATTAGTGGTGGAAAACTCAATTCCAATAGGAATAAGATTGCAAAAAAGTGTATGGGATGGGATAGGATTGGGATCAAAAATTCTAATGTTTTCCACTATATTGAATAGAAACTATTCCTAATCATAAACTATATAACTATATAACCATTAATAGTGTAACACAAAAAGCGGGGGTTAGGGCTCAAAAGTTGCCTATTTTTGCATTAAGACTCGTCCAAATAGTGCGTACATAGTCAGGGGGAGGGGAGGGGTCAGCCAAAACCGTACAAACATGTACGTTAGTGGAGAGGGGGTATAAGGAGAAAAGTACGCACACATTATTTAAGTAAAAAATTCAAATTCCACGCGCTTTTGTTTAAATAAAATTTAAAAATCACCACCGCAAGCTGCACCGAAGTCTCCCGAGGACCACAACAATAGATCTGGACGACAGTGATGCAGAAGTAGAAGAAGAAATCAAAGATTGCACTCGAAATGATATTCATATTATCAAAAAATTTTTTAATTGGATAAATAGTGAATAACTTTAATTAAATTTAAATTGTGTTTAATTAATTATTTAGGGAGGGATTGAATGAAAGCGTACAAATCCGTACCGAGGGAAGGGAGGGGTCTAAAATTTTACTTTTTCTATGTACGTACTATTTGGACGAGCCCTTAATGCCATTTTTGTTGACTTTAATTTAGTGATAATTTTTTAATAAATTTTCAGTCAATTTTATATTTATTTAATAAACATTTTCACTAAAAAATGGAAATAAATTCTCCAAAAAATTAAAAAAAATAAAACTTTAAAAAGTTATTATTGTATTAAATGTGAGACAAAAAACAGAAGTTTTTGTGCGCAGTCGTATTCTTGAAGCAGACGAATAACGGGCCAAACATTCTGCAATGGATTTAAAACCTGAAGTTCGGGTCATTTTAAATACCATTCAAGAATTACAAGAAATGTGCGGACATTTCAATCTCACATTCAATGGATTTCAAGAACAGACTGAAGAGGAAAATACATCCGCTGAATGTGTGTCACCTCAAGTGCTGACAAATCCAGTGATCGATTGTTTGCAATCTATAAATGAGTTGAAAATTATGGCCAAAGAAATGGGCTTAAAAACGGACATAAAGGCGAAGAGAAGGAAACGGAAATCATTTGCGTACACAATGAAGAGACCAAAACAGGTGACACACAGAGAGACTCATTCGCAACAGTTTGTGGTCGAAGGCATTGCAGACGTGAAGCTCAACACAAACACGTGTCGACTCTTATATCGTATTAAATGGCAGTCATATGAGTGGCGACAGAACACGTGGCAAACTATAGAGGACTTGTCTGAGTGCGACCTCTTGTTCGAGCGCTTCCATGACCTACAGTTCAAGAGTGACCGCAGATTAGAGTACAATTCACAAGATTTGTATCAATTGGTCATAATTTTGGGGGAAATCACTGGCAATGAGACAGACATTTGTTTGTTATCAAAATTGAACTCAATTTCTGTCAAAGATATGAATAAAAAACTTGTAAAACAATTGAAGGCAAGAATTGAAGTTTTTTTCCAAAGTTTAGCTCAAATTCAAGACAAACCAAAATCCGAACACTATTGGGAACAAAGAATTCTCATTCAATACGTTGTGAATGAACTTAAAATTGAACAAAATTTTGGAGATTTGAGAGAATTTTTCCATTTCTGTACTCAAAGAAAAACAGTTTTAGAAGAACTCAAGAAATGGGAAAACGATATAAATCAAGAAATCAATGGAAAAGAGGCGACAATTGAAGTAAAAAATAACGTGGATTTGAAAATTCTGCCGAAACTGGAGTTAATTACGCGATACAAATGGCACAAATACTGCACTGTCGAAGCGGTCACTAATCTGCCGAAAATTTGTTGCAAATGTGAGGGCAACTGTGGGCTCAACCGGTCGTGCGTTTGCGCTCTCAAGATATACAAAGACTGCAAACGATTCAAGTCTTCCAACGTAATCTATGAATGCAATGACCGGTGCAGTTGTGACCAAACGTGTCCTAATCGGAGGGTCCAAAAGGGTCGACCCTTCAAACTGATTGTGTTCCGGACAGAGGACCGCGGGTGGGGACTAATGACCGCGCAAAAGATCCCTTTCAAGGCTTTTATAATGGAATACACGGGAGAAGTAATCGATTCCTCGCAAACTGCGAAACGGGACACAACTTATTTCTATAACATTAACGAAGAATTTTGCGGCAGATGTCTGTTCATCGACGGCAACAGCTGTGGAAACGTCTCCCGTTTCGCGAACCACTCGTGCGAACCGAATATGAATATGCATATGACTGTTGTCGATGAGACAGAGGTTATCCCCAGAATCACGTTCTTCGCCAACAGAGTCATCAAACCGTTCGAAGAGCTGACGTATCACTACGGGAGACAAACCCTTCGTATTGATGAGAATGGCGACTATCGTAATAGCGATTATGAGAGCGGTGTCGACAGTGACTCGAATGCGACCCAATGGGAGAAAAGCGCGAAAAGTGTTCCTCAAATTCCATGTCTTTGTGGTTCAAAAAAATGCAAAAAATTTATCTGATTTTTAGTTTAGTTTTAGTTTTGAAAAGTTTTATTTCGCTTTTAAAAGCGTTTCTTTCAATAAACTTTTTTGTAAGTCTTTTTATGTAAAACTTAAC
The DNA here is from genome assembly GCA_034699485.1 of Nanhermannia elegantula. Taxonomy (NCBI): domain Eukaryota; kingdom Metazoa; phylum Arthropoda; class Arachnida; order Sarcoptiformes; family Nanhermanniidae; genus Nanhermannia; species Nanhermannia elegantula. Next base: position 5,245 of record JAQGCH010000888.1, on the reverse strand, counting down.
GGCCTGTCTATTCTTGTGCTTACGCTCACAACCGGACTATTAACAGACGTTACGACCTCTCGCATGACAATCATTTCATAGCATTTTTTATAACAGTTTTTTATCAAATTCATTAATCAGTTATTATGTAAACTATTTTCTATTTGTTGTTATATTTAAAAAACATTGTCTCAAAAAACATTTTTCTACATTTTTTACGAATGTTTTATACTTAAAATTTAATCAATTGTTAAAATGCAATTATTTTGAATAAATAAAATGCTTTTTTGAAAATCCATTGAAGTATACATTTGGCTTAATTTTGTTTTATTGTAGTTTACATTCAAATTATACTTTTTTTCTCAGGCGTACACTCAAGTGAAATGAGTTTCTTCTTCCCAGGAGATTCATTTGAAAGCAAACTTTGATCAGTATTTGATTCAAGTTTGAACCCTTTCAGATCTGCATTAAGCAAATGTGATGAGAATTTAATGTCATTTAAGAGTAGTGTAAAACTAAGATCTCACTGTTTTAGAAATACTAAGTATTGATGATTAGGTTTTACTAAATTAAACACTAATATAAGCGATAATTTTATTAGTCATTAAATCTAAAATATTTAAATAACAATCTTTAAAACATTGATCTATTAGTAAATAATAATCGGTATCATTAATTAGGACATAAATCCTTATTTGTCAGCTCAATATCTCATTACCTAAACTTGTATACAGAAAATGAGCTTAAAATAGCTGACTCTTTACAAATAAGAAGCAACAAAATAAAAGGTAAAGTGGATAAAAAATGAAATCTCTTTCAATAGAAAGTTTGCTTTAGTTGTATCGATGCGTTATATAATTAAAGTAAATACAAAATTGACTGAATATTGAAGAGTTAATGCGCTTATATATTGAGGAATATGTTTGTTTTATTATTCTGTTCCCTCATATCCCGATTCTTTTATTGAATATAAGATGTGGTGTTATGTCTAATCACAATCATAAGTGCAGATCATCAGCTCATCAGAACTGCTCTCATCTTTTTATATGTCTCAAAATTTTTACACTAATTTTATATTTTTCTCGTATTTTTCTTTTGATGTTATATTGAGTGATACACTACCTATAAAAATGAAACAGATATACACACATTTGTATTTTATTTATTTCTTTAAAAGCTAAACTCATTTTGATTTTATATCTATTCCACTGTTTCTCATTTTATTTTATTTTTACAGATTTTTCTTTTTATAGTTTATTTTTTCCTCTACTCTAAACATTCTTTAAATTAAGTTTAAAGCTCTGATCGATAACGTTTTTACTACTTTCCCAAGGATTAAAAGCTTTAAAGGATCTTAAAAGTAATAAAACCTATAATGTTGAACACATTTGTGTAAATTGGTATAAATATATACCAAATAACAAAATTTCCTAAACTTCTTAACAGATTAATATCTCTTCAAATCGGCTTCAACTAAGTCAGCTCTAGTTTCAAACGAAATAGTTTTTCATCTTTTATAAACTCAGTGTATTTCAGAAACTCAATGAATATATTTTGTATGTTATGATAAATATAAAGAATAAAGTGTTAAAAATCTGAATTTATTTGTAGCTTAATTTGAAAATAAGACAATTTTTGGCATTATTTAAATACTTTCTAATAGATATTTGACAGAAACATTCGTGTTTTGTATAGAAGTATAGACATTCCTCCCGATTGAAAATAAATGAAATGCTTTTTCTCACGGCTGACACAACTTCCGTATCTGAGGCCAACAATGCAATGCCAGCTGTGGCCATACATTTTGTCGAACTCTTTCTTAATAAAAGTCGCGATTTGATTCTCGTGTTGGTATTTGTTAAGTGCTTGCGATGCAGTTTTGATGGCAAACTCTTGCATTTCCGAAGGCATGTCCACTATCTCTATCTCTGTTCTATTATCATGACTAACATTTGACATTTTTATGATTAATTTTAATTTGTTATATAAATATAATTAGCTATAACTCAATAATTAAATGATTTAGAGTTTGAAATGAAGCATATTTTCAAATAGAAAGACAACAATGCTTAACGTGACTTAACTATAATAAACGAATTGAATTCAGTATAATAGCTATCACTATATAATACCCATATTATATACATTCATATAAATAAAAACTTAATTTCATAAACTAATAAACAAATAAAATAAAACTATTGATTAAATGAGTTAAGAGATGGTCATTAATACAAGGATAGTGATGATGATATTCATTTTTAATTATTATATCTTAATTAATAGCTGCCATGCCCTCAACTGGCCCTCAAGTCTTCAGGATCATTTGGTTGGTGCCATTCCTATATTCCTATCGGTCCACAATTGCATTCTTAGGCATTTCACTAATAATGAATGCGCCGACAACTCTATTGTCTTTCGAAATAATATCGTCTTTTTGTTGCATTCTTTATAACACAGGCCTAATAAAGTTGACTTAACTCACGAATATTTGTCGAATCAGTACTGTAAGGATTTAAGAATTTTGTTCTTTTAATTTCGTTGATTATAATTATCATCTGATAATAGTGTCGAATAGAGTTTTTAAGTAAACATTAGTTATTGGTTAACAAATTACTATAATATTAGAATAAATGATATTTATTTGCTTCAAATACACCAATAAATGAAATATTGATTTTGAACAAAATAAAAACTTCAACTTTACATAAATGACATGGAATTTGAGATATATTTAATAATTAACTAAACTTTGCATTGAAACCATTTCATACACTTGTGGAAGCAGTTGCTGGCAAATAATTATTTTGTCCATTTCTTTTGCCATTATTACTAACTTTTTTAATGAACAGTTCATTGAAAGTGACTCTAAACTGCCGACACATTCCGCAATATATCGCAAAATTTAATGGGAAACTAAGCATTATTATGAAGTTGGAGATCAATATCGTTATCTTTAAATATTTGTATCCTTCGTGTGCTATTGTAATCACGGACATACTCGACAGCACATGAATCAGAGTCGCCACAGCCATCGGTATCTCAACCATCAGAAAGACTGTCACCACAACAATAAGCATATAAGTGGTTGAGTTCGAATCTCTTAACTTTTTAGATTCACTTTTTCTGTTATCTTTAAACAAAATTTTACGCTTTTTCTGTGCTTCCTATTAAAGGATAAGAGAATTGACATTTATTTTAATGAAATGTTGATTAAATTCTTGATGAACTGAAGTGTTGATTAAATTTTAAAATTAGTTAATAATGAACTATAATTAAGATTAACAATGAGCTGACTAACAATGAGATGACTAACCCTTAATGCTCGGAATAGTAGGTAATTGAGAACTACTAATGCCATACACGGACCGATATTAACGAATATAATTCTAAATCCGTAATAAAGAGGATAATAGATATTAGTCTTTACGATGTTTTCGACCCAATAAGCAGTAATTTGATGACAGCCCCAGTGTTGCGATCCATTCCAATTGAATTGAATGGCTTCGTATCGGTTGTCAAAAAAGCGACTCAATTGTGCAGAGAATGCGATCACAATCAAAGCTATTGTCGCGCGTATTACTCGAGGAATTGTGCACCAAGTCTTGGCAGTTGTCGGATGACATATGTATATATATCTATAGTGTAAAAGATAATATTTGCTCAAAATTATATTAGCATTAAAACCATTAAATTAATTATTTGCTCATATATTTGAGTGTTATGTAAACGCTGGATAGGCTTTGATTGTATCAAATTATATAGAGTTAAAAATTTTTAATATAATGTAACTTAAAGAAGATTATAATTTCTATTTACAAAAATAATAGACAATTATGAATTCAGAAAATTATTAAATGTTTAAATTGTTGGTTACACTGATTATAGTATAGTTAGTGATATTATGAATTTGAATCATTAAGTAATACAATAGAAATAAATGAATAGATTAAAGCATAATATATTTAAATGTCAAATAAGGTTTAGACTTATGCAATATAAAAGTTTGACTCGAGTCGATATGATTGTTCTTAATCGCATTACAAAGGATTCATGGGTTTAGAAATAAACCAAATAAGAAGATGAATAGGAATTATGTGACAGTAGTATTAAAAATGCCTTTTATTCTTGTTCACTGACTTTTAAAATTTTATATTTCAAATTCTAAAGGAATTACTTTAATTCAGAGTTTATCTCTTCTCTCATACAAGCATTCATTTACGCATTACTTATTTGCAGGACTTTTTAATTATATCATAATTTATATAACTTTTACTCTCCGAAGAACAATAAAATTGGAAAAAATGTTGAATTATAAGACAAAAATCTTTTGTAAGCAAAAAAATTTGTTTTTTGTTGATAAAGAGAAAAGAGAGAAATTTGTATTATAAAGAATATCAAGAATATTATATTAAGAATTTCATTTTCAAAGCTTTTTCATGAATATTGGCCTAATTTTGATCTGAAGGAAGTTTAACATTAGATTATTTACGAGCTGAAGCAAATTAGGAAACAGTGATTACTCTCAAGAAGTCTAATGAAGAAGCAGTTAGTGATAAAAATATAAATAATTATTAAATGGAGTTAAATGTTATAAAAACAAACTATATTTAGAACCAAATGTATGTAAGTTCTGGAAATAGGAAACAAACAATAAAACAGTCACTCCATTCAGGATTTATTCTAATGCTAAAGTTCATCATGAGTTTTATGCTTATGCTGTGGTTTTAGGAAATCTGTTTCAGAATTTAGTTATTATCTCAACTCAATAACAATATAATTAAATGATTAAACAGGAGAGAGAACAAAATGAGAACCTATCGGCAGCTAATTGTTTAACGCCAATAGTTTTATGCGATATATTTCTTCCTAACTCATTGCCTCAAATCTTGACCTTTAAATCTTGACCTTATAGTAAATGTCTATTAAAATTGTTGATGTGCTGCAACTTTCAAATGAACGAGTAATCACATAATAAATTTGAACATTTTTATCCATTTCCATAGTATATAATTAGTAATTATTAAACACAAATACTTTAATGTAATCAATTTTATGTATGAAAAAGATAAAGTGTTGGTTTGGAAGAAAAAACAGGGATTTAGACATTGCCATTAAACGATAACCTATACCCCAGAGAAATTTGTTATAACCGAAATTAATACCTTTGACCCGCCAATAGAATTGTCAGCCAAATGGATGCGGTGTGAAAAAACATGGGCAACACATCAGTCATTGAATTGTATGCATAGCATGCAAGTGGAGG
>JAQGCH010000887.1:0-18908 GCA_034699485.1 Nanhermannia elegantula | reverse complement strand
AAAACCAGATTTTTGATGAGAAATAAGTTTAGAAACTTTTAGGTTTTCGAGTTTAATCTCGAATTACAAGAAATTTAATCTATGAAATTAGTCTAAACTTTTTATCCGACAATGAATAGGTGAGTCTAAACACTTTTTGCTAAATAGCACATTCCCGAAAAGATCGGATCAGGTCACAAGTCATAAAGTTTGATCCGAAACACAATGTGACCAATTCGGTGATCCCTTCGAGTTTTAAACTCGCGATTTCAATAGAATAGTTAAATGGCTTCCAATAAATTAATTAAATATCAAAAAATGTCCTCTCGTGTCAAATTTTGTCTTATTTTATTGAATTTTCGGTAAATACCGGGAAACATTCACAGATTAAACCGAATTTAACTCATAAATTTGAATTATTTTTTAATTTTTTAAATCAAATATTCTTTTATAGCGATTATCTAGAGATTTAATGAAAAAATTCAACAAAAAATTTGGTCAGTAGTTAATGAATTCGACTTTTCTAAAATCTTATTTTAATTATCATTATTTCTATAGGAATTTAATGGTTATTTTAGAAATTTGAATTCATTAACTACTGACCAAATTTTTTGTTGAATTTTTTCATTAAATCTCTAGATAATCGCTATAAAAGAATATTTGATTTAAAAAATTTAAAAATAATTCAAATTTATGAGTTAAATTCGGTTTAATCTGTGAAATACAAAGCAATAATATAGATGAGTTGCATAGCAGGGCAACTTCTAGTTAATAATAAAAATTAAGAATTAATAATATTCACACTTCTTAATGAAACAATATTATTTTGGTCAAGCATTTTATATATGCTTTGTATGTAAACAATACAATATATATTGGTAAATACAATTCACATTTCAAATAATACCCTCAACATGAATATGGGTGTTTTTGCATGAAAATTGTTTATTTTATTAGTAGATTATTTTGTGTTCGTTTCACTTAAATCGGCGTTCCATCAAATAGAACCCTTCCTTATAAGAAATAAGTAAACACAAGAAAAGAGACAAATTGCACTTTTGAAAGCAAATATGCCTATATCTCATCATTTATATCATTTTTTATAGCATATGGAACCCAAAGTTCATCACCTTATGTTACTGTTTGCAACTTATGTGGAAGCAATGGAGCATCAGTTCGTTGTGACAAATGCGAATCGATGGCATTTTGTCTTTCTTGTGATGATATGTATCACAGACACCCTAAAAGAAGATATCATTTGAGAAAAGCTGTAGCACTTCAAACGGTATTATTTTGCCTTTTCTTTCATTTCATTAATACTATACCGTATAATACAGTACAGCCTGGATTCTGTTCTTATCATTTATAATAACTTATTGTCATCATTATTAGACTACACATTTTCCATTATTTTAATTAATTGCGATTTTCAAATATAATAATTTAAAAGAAACACATATTTAGTTGATTGTTGTTTACAAGTGATCTGCAAGTGATGATAGTTTTGCTTCCACTTCCATAGAACGGATATTCAATAGAAAATAGGTTTGGAGTCGAAGAGAATATAAAATTGAGTAAAAATTGATTAAAATTAGATAAGTTTTTTGATCGGCGAAAATAATAATATTATTACTCCCTCTCTCCCTCTTCTTCGATGCTTTCAATGAATTGCCCCCATATCCATATCCATATCCATATCCATATCCATATCCATATTCGCACGAGGATATCATATATAAGTAACACTAAAAACTATTTTTTTAATTAGTCGCACAATAATTCGATGGCACAAAATAGGAAGCCTTCGAATTCAAATGGCGATCACACTCCTATTGCAACTGTTTTTTGCGGACATCCATCAAAAATGCCAATACCACCGCCGAGAAGAAAAAGAAAAGGTTTAACTCTTTCCAGTCTGAAAGTAAGTACTTGTAATCTCTTTATTAATTATAGCCATTCTGAGACATTCATTTTTTAAATTAATTCATTCAAAATTGTTAACTATTAATAGCAATTAAATGCAATTGTTTTTTGTTAATAATCATGCAATTGTGCGATTATATCAAAAATTGCAAAAATCTACTGCAAATTGCTGTCTATCTTTCTATTTTCTCTAACTTTGGAAATTGCAAATGTCTATAAAGCCGTTGATATTAAGGAAAAGCAGGCATTTCAAGTTTTTTGCCTTCAATCAATCAATCATTCATTTCGATCTCATTTTTAATGATCATACACTTTCACAAAAAGCATGATTCGTAATTTACAGGAGTCACGTAAATTGACGCAGAACTAGCCAATCAATATTTTGTAAATGTTATTAATCCTATAGAAAGTAATTTAAGGTTCAGCCAAGAGAAGTGGTTTTCAGCCATTAAAGTTTTGGGTCTTTTTCATATAAAATATCATATTTGCAAAGTTGTAGTCAATACTCTTGAGAATAAAGATTATGATTTATATTAAGGTTGCAATTCATTCAAATTATTTGTTTAAGTTTGTTATCAATAGTGAAAACTGTTTTACTCTCAAAATTTTTAATTTTTATTTTCACATTTAATAGAAGTACAGTAATTTATTTGATGTATTATTTGATGTATTATTTGATGTATTATTTGCATTGACAGTTAAGTGTGAAAAAGTGAATCCTTTGCAATTTAAAAGTGATGCCTAAATGTGTGAGTCTAATCAGTTGAGATTCAAATTTGTCTTAAAACTTTTCTATTATATGGGACAAAGTGAATAGTGGCTCAAAACCACTTTTCTTGGCTAAGCCTTAAATTGAAAAAGGATTGTATATTGTAAACAACACGTTTAATTCAAAACTTTCATTTTTTACGATGTCTGTTTAAGTTATACAATACGAGTATATAATTAAAACGATTCATCATTAAAATAATCATTTAATAATTTGAAGCACATGTAGATCTAATAGATTGTTCTGAAAGTTTGTTACGAGTTTGTTATTAAAATAGCAACAAACTAAATAAATAGAAGCTCACAAGTTCTCATATGCAAGCTTTAGCTTTAGCTTAGCTTACAATGTATTAAATTGAACTTGAGCTTCGAACAATACATTCGAACTTTAGTTCAAGCTATAGCTTAGCTCATGCTTAGGGTGACCAAGTCTAATGGAGTTCAAAAGTGGATATTATCTGGACATCTCAAAAATTAAAGGGGGACCAAAGTATCATTTTTTTATTAATTTTTATTTTGTGAAAAACTTTAAGGAAACCAAATACAGTATTTTTGAAAATAGGCCAAAATGTGGACCGTCCAGCTAAAATCTGGAAGGTTGGTCACCCTACTCATGCTTCTCACTAACAATTATCCTGTTATAATTATAATTATAATTTTTTGTGAAAAATATCACTTAAAAATTTCTATTAATTTTAATTTAATAAACTGTTGTTTTATTCAGTCCTATAATTGTTATCCTTTAAAATCCAATTTAATTATTGTATTTAAGGATACGTTTGCAAATACTGGTAACATGTTTCGCCGATTTGTCAGTCAAGATAAGTCAGTCACACAACCGGTCAAACATGAATCTCAGCGATTTATTTCACCCGTAATACCAAATCCCATGCAAACCAATATATCAGAATCAAACCGAAACCAAACGCCAATTTTGACTAAGACTTATTTCAGACCATTACCGCCGACTCCGAAATGTGATGATGAGACCCCGCCGGCACCGCCACCAAAACAGATACCACAGGTATTGATTTATAAAATGAATTTCTTTAAAATAAACTGCCTTTTTTCAAATAACAGTTGGTATATATTCACACAATTTCTTTTAATAATATAATATTAATTAATAGATATATGTAAATATGTAAATATGTAAATATTTTAATTATTGTAAACAAAATTATAATAGAAAAAGGATATTCAAATAATTGATGGTCATAGGCTCGAAAGGCTTAGAGCCCGAGCCTAGACTTTAAACACAAGGCTAACTCTTAAGGGTAAGATTCTAAAAATGATGTTCGAACTCAAATTGGTGTTGAATTTGGTGCCTCACTGGTGAATGATATGATTAAAATGATACTTAAACAAAGTTCACCTTTTTGACCTATTTGACCTTTTCTTTATTATCGTTTTATTCAATTAGTTTTAATGAAATTTAATATAAATTAAAATTTATTCTAAGATTTATGAGAACTATCGCAAAGCATCGCTTCCATTAAACACTTTTGGAAGAACGTCAATGTCAGTGAAAAACTCTTCAAGTATTAGTGACATATCAAATGAGCCTCAAATATGTGGAAAGTTTATGAATGAAACTCGAAAAAAGAAAGCAAATTCATTGGAGAGAAACAATTGTTCGCTTCATAATTTGTCAGTCAGCCAAACGATTGATTCGATGCCTTTTCCGTCTCAGCAATCAGTTTGCCCTCATTTTATGCCTAACCTTCAATACCGTTTGCATCCCTGGACCACTTGTTCACTGACCAACTCAATGGAAGCCTTGCAACTCAATGATGATGTAGAAGATGACGACTCAGATGAGAATCTTTATAATAGAAGCGTTTCAGCCAACAGACAATCGAGAAATAGATTCAAAAAATCAAATATGAAAAGATGTCAGTCAGAGTTTCAAATGTTTCCCATTTCCCCAATGCCTTCGCCCTCACCTATACCACATGCCCAACCAATGTTGTATTACTGCTATCCGCCTACATATGGTACTTATGGCCCTTATGCTCCTCCGCCACCATCTCCACCAGTATCGGTTCGATCCAAGTCGCGTATGTATAATAACAGTCGTCGTATAAGTGCAGATAATGGCTCGACTGCCAGTTCATCAAAGGATCAAAGATTTAAGTCTAACCGAAAAATTAAACCAAAAGTTCCCGAATATGTTGGCTCTGGAAAAGAGTTATCTGACTCCGGAGGAAAATCTGTCACATCTTCATCAAGACATCAAAGTGAGTTTGAAGACGAAGATTTCCTTTCTGTGAGTAATGATGACGCTTCTGATGAACAACAAACCAATCCTAATGGTCAATGGGCCTGTAGGTCAGTATAGCTTAAGTTTAATCATTAATATATCTTTAATATTTATAATATAATATCTTTAGATAAACTATTTAAACATACCATAAATAACTAATCCAATTAACTCATCCAATTTCATGAGGTTATTAAATGAGTTTTCTTTATTCATAATCTTAATCTATTTAAAAAACCTATTATGAGTCAATTCAATGCTTTTAAATGGAAAATCTAATTTTTAATATTTGATACATAAGATGCTTATGCAGATCAGCATTTTCGTCAATTTTTGATCAGATAATCACAATTATATCGACAAATATTTTTCGAATCGTTTACTCGTTATCGTTATCATACACTCCTTTGGTTCACTTTGAGTTGTATAGTAAAATAGTTAATTGTCTCAATTCTTAAGATATCTTAAGATTAGTTGTCAATTCGCAAAATAAGTTAGAATTAGGTCCCGACTGCAATATAAAATGATTGATAAATGAGTTCTGAATGAGAGAAGTGCCACCACATTGAAGTGAGCTATTACTTGTATGCGGATTAGACAACGTGTAACTCTATCACACATTTTATTTTTGAGTGTTTTCTTTAATTAATATTTCAATTTTTGATAGGTTTTGTACATTTGTGAATGACATGAACAAAAATATTTGTGAAATGTGCAGTAAAACACATCGAAAACATAAGAAAACTTCGGTAAATAACAAAATCTATAACGAAAATATAGGAAATTATTCGAAGAGAAAGCTATCAATGGAAAAACCAAACATTAACAGAAGCAATACTTCAGTAAATGATTTTGTTTTCAATGAGAAATTAATTAATGAACAGAAACAAATAGAAAAAGAACTGATAAGAAGATTAGAAAATGAAAAGAAATTCGAAATAGAAAATGAAAAAATTATGAGAAAAGAAGAGTTCTTACGAAGAAAAAGTTCAGGACTTAGTGTAGACAAAGAACTGATCGAACAAATCAAAAGCGATCAAAATCTAATTCTTAATACCGATGAACAAATTAAAATTAGCGCGAATCAGAATCACAACTATTCAAAAAGTGAATCATTAGATGACTTGGACTTGAAATCGAAAATCATTCAAAGAGTAGAGATAGGAATCAGTACAGAACCAGAACAAACAATTAGTTCGGCGAATAACAAACAGACAATATATGAAACCCCATCTCAACAGAATGTTCAGTCACTAAACTCGTCAGCGATTACATCACAAACTAATTCTACAAAAAGTTCAGGTCTGTATTCATTTCTCAATTAGTTATTTAATACCTATAGCTTTCCATGGGATACGTTTGATAGTTAACTGCGAACATACTAAATAATTGTTCGAACGGTTTGAACCACAGTTTTTAACTAATAAATGCCTCTGTTTTGAGTTCAAAATATCTTCAGAAAATAATGAATCAATTTGTTAAGTCTGTTAAGTCCAGGTTAGGCAGTAGTGATGTAACTTTATTTTATAAAATTGACTTCCATTGCAGTTGCACTCAAAATTAGAATTAATTTCAACTTTCAATTAACAATATAAATAATAATTGCATTTGCATTCCACTTCCATTCCACTTCCATTCCACTTCCATTCCACACTATTTTTCTAATTCCACTACAATTTGATGGAACTGGAAAGCAAAAGTTACATCACTATTCTGCAGTAATACACATAATGTGTGCACACAAATTAAGTAAAAAACATACTGCTACCGTACCGTATAATGCTACGTACATTTCAATATATAGCTTAAAACAAATTCTCGATATATAATCCAAGTTCTATAAAGGATTATTCAATACATATTACATATTAATTATTATTGAAATATCAAAAGTAAGACATTAAACAACACATTAAATAGAAAATTAATAAAAGGAATTATCACTGAGTCAGTTACAAAATAATAAGTCATTAACAGATATCAAATCCACTACAATATCAAATGTTATAAATTTACCCTATTGTCAGACCTGGGCTAAGGTCGCAAACTCCAGTGGTAAGCTTTAACAAAATCTGGTCAAAACACGTCATTTTTTGAGACAATATTTTTAGAAAACAAAATTTGATCTAAAATTTAATTTTTGCCAATTTTTTAACAAAGTATTTTAGGAATAAAATCATTTATTTTGCTTTTTCTTAAATTTTAAAAAAACAAAAAGGTTCAAAGGTATGCTCAAAATCCTGGGGGTGTGCAGGTAGAGGTACACCAAGTGCCGTACCCAGAAATCTTTGGCTGGTGGGGTAAAACATAGAGAAAATTTAAAATTTGACAATTTTTTTAATTTGCTACAGAACTACACTTAAACATCTTGAAATAGTTGGTGGGGCATTTGCCCCCTTTGCCCCTATGTAGGTACAACATTGGGTACACGATTGAGTAACCACACTTAAATGTGCGTTAACGAGCATTTGCTACTGTTGGCTATATGTTAAAGCTTTATTTCACTGAAACCAGTCATTTATTAACTTATCTTATAATTTAATTTATGTTTATATACTGTATTTATTATGATTAGTGCAAAACTATTCAAATTTGACGAACAACTTCCCAACATGTGGTCAATTATTAGAAAATAATCAAAATTCTATATTTGACGCGAATATTAATATGAATTCGATTGTATATAATAAACAGTCAAATAATCAAACTTTAGGGTCTCATGCGTTGAATGCGTTGAATCCGCTCAATCCGTTGTCATCTAATCATCAAATTTTAGGACAACAACAATTGTCATCCTATCCAATAATAGGTCATCGCAATGATTGTTCATCTCTTGGCACTCAATCTGTATATAATGCTAATCAACCACAATATGAGGCCATTCCTCAAATCAATTTTCAAAATCGAATGGTCGCCAATAATATGATTTCAATGCCACCATCGCTTGCATTAAACCAAATGCCATCTTATTATTCGCAACAAATTTTAGGAGTCACTGGATCTCAACCACGTTTGGATCAGTTGACAAATAATATAAATTATGGCCAAAACTTAATTAATGAACAGACACATAATCTTTCGAATGGTATTTATAGCAATAGATTCGCGAGTAGTGAAGATTTGCAATTAATCAATAATAATGTCAACAATAATAATAACCTCAAATCCCAAATGGAATCTGGACTTCATTTAATCCAACTGTTGAGAGACGCAGAACAGAGTGGATTTTCAGCCGATGACGTGGAGGTGGCCCTCAATTTCAATCCAAATAAACCTTTAGGTCAGTCTAAATATACAGACTTACAAATATTGATTGAACCTATTCTACAGCAAAAACTATTAAATTTGTATTAAAAATTCCAATTCCTTTCCCATCATATCAACAATTTATTCTCAATTTTGTTTTCACTCATTTTTTAGTTTTCATTCTTATTCTTTATTACTAAACTATTATTGTTTAGAAAGTATATAATTATGGTATATTTCCAATCTGTCATTCAACACAACAGTGCTAAACATATTTTATTAATACAGTATGTAATGGAGTTTTAGATTCGTTTTATTTATGTTTTGTTCAGTCAATACTTTAATAAATATTTGAGTGTTAAAATTGTGGTATCCATTCCAATTCCATCCCATTTCCATGAACCTGTTGTATACAATTGAAGCATATCTCAAAAGAGATACCCCAGCAAAAATATTTTTTCCATAAAGGGCTTAAATTATATGATTACAGGTATATAAGAACTCTGATTATTAGATCAGAACTAGTTCTCATCTAATAATCAGAGTTCTTATATACCTGTAATCATATTATTTAAGCCCTTTATAGAAAAAATATTTTTGCTTCGGTATCTCTTCTGGGACTGTTCTGGGTATTGCTTGAATTGATAACTGAATAGCTTTTCTATTTAATAAATGAATAGAATGGTTAGAAGAAAACTGGAATAATATGATTGAGACAGTGATGACATTAGCTAACAATCAAATCATGCAGAATGAGAAGAAGAGAGGAACTAAAAAATTACTTGACTTACATTTAATCACTGAAAAGGAAGCAAAAGTTTCATTACGACTATCAAAAGGTAATATATGGCAGGCTATAGACAAATGCGTTAAAAGAACAGAAGAAAACAAGCTTTTCGGTGACACAAAGTCGTCATTCTCTCTAAAAATCACTGGTTTGGGCTCTGGTAAGGATAACGAGGAACCCAACTTTGTTGATGCAAACGATCAATTTGGTGAATTGAACGTCAGTTCAAATCACATAACTGAAGACCACTTCAATAAATCAATGCGTATGTGTTATGTGTTATGTTTTATGTTTGCAAACTATTTATTTATACATTTTATTTGTTTCGTAATCAATATTCGACTAAATCGGGTTCTAAAAGGCTTGAGCTTAAGCTCAAAATGTCTTCATTTTCGGGGTTGGGCTAAAGGGTAAGAATGTGATACGGGTCTGGCTGGTGTAATTGACTCGAAGAAGCCCGAACCCCAAATGAGACTTAATTACTAAAATTGAATTTGTATTTTCAATTACAAAACTGTTAGTAAGTTTAAAAATTGAGTGATTTTCTGCCACATTCTATAAAGACAAGTCAATATCAAGTTGTAAATCATGGGTTTAAAGTACTGTGTATTTTAAACAACTACTGTACCGCTTACATTGCAGTACAGTTCTAAAAATTAATTATCATTTGATCAATTTTCGAATGGGTCGGATACCCTTTTCAGCCTTCTGGCCTTCGGGTCGAGCAGAACGGGTCGAATTTTTTGAAAATAGGTTTGCCTCTACCCCCAAGCATTTTAAAACTTTTAAGGGTAGGTCTTTAGGGTCTGTAGCATTTAAAAAAAAGTCGAATCAAAGATTTCCCCTAATGCTGGCTTCACTTCATTTTTTGAGCAAAGGGCACATTTATAATCTGTTTTATAATAGATTTTATAAAATTTGCAATTCATGCAATATTAATCATTTTAAATATTTTTCACTAATTTCAATTATTTTTGTATATCAAATAAAAAATATAATGAAACGGTAACAAATCTTTCAAAATCACATTTAGGCAATATATACAGTTTATAAATGTCAACTTTTCAGCATTCATTTTGTCATTCAAATCAATGGCAAAATTGAGAATTCAGGTCCCGTTCATGACACAGAATTTGAGTGTTGAAAAAATATATGGTTTTTACCGGTTTTAATGCTAAGTTCTTTCATAAAATATTATTATTAGACTTTCTTTATCGATTTTAGAGTTGGCGAACCCTCACTCAAAGTTTGGGTGAATGGTTAAGTAAATTAATGTGTAGAGCTCTAATAAATAATGTTGTCCATAGGCTCAAAAACTTTAACCATTGTGTGCGAACGATTTTACAATTTTTAAGGGTCAAAACTGACCCATAAAAGTCGTCACTTACTTACTATACACACAATGTTATTTGAATGAACGCATATACGAGTTCTATGTAAGGAAGTGTCTTTTACAACTTTGGGGACAAAAGGTGGTGTACATCTTTCATTATAGACAATACAAATCAATAAAGCGAGGGTGTAGGGTCTCAAATTTCTCTAAAATAGTTTACGTAATTTGTGAACCACCCCTTGTCCAGGAATGTGCTGTGGCAAAATCTGGCACCGAAGCCGAGTCTGGAGCTTAGGCTCATCAGTCTGAACCTAAGGACAACATTATTGATAAATTGTAATCTCACTCAAAATATAGTTTAAGTCATAAGTCATAAGTTTTGCCAAACTGTCAATAATTCATATTTTCTTATAATAGAAACACAAATTGAAGCTAAAAGTGCTGCAGATCTGACCCATGTCTATGAAACTAATACAGAAAATAGTGAATCGAAAAGCTCTTTACATAAAGTTTTCTCAAAAAAAAATTTTTGCACCGAAGGCTTGTTTGAAAAGAAAAGCGATACCAAACACGATAAAAAAATAATTGAACAGTTAGTGACTCAATGGAAAAATGAGAAAGAAATCACTGACAGAGAAACAAACAAAATAAGACTACAAGAAAAAGAAAAACATCAAATACACAAAGTTTTGGAATTGCAGAGAAAAATGTCTGAATTTGACAGCAATGATAGCAATGATAGCAATGACAGCGAACAAAAAGAATTGCATTTAGAAGTGACACAAACTCTGTCCAATCAATTAAAAGTTAAAGACAATCAAAATGAAATTAATTTCAATGGATTTAATTCTATAGATAAAAGTTTAACTCAAAAAACCGACAGTGATTGGGATGTCTTTTCTCAATCGAAATATGATAATGAAGAACATGAAATGGAATATATTGATGCAAACTTTGAAAGTGAAATATTTGAAGCAAAATCGAATCCATTTGAAGCACAAAGTTTTGTTCAATACAATTCAGATCATGAAGAATATTATAGTAATGATCAAAGCGATAGTAATGATGAGTTCGAGCAAATCAATGAAAGAATACAACAAAAAATGAATCGATTAACTGCTAATGTTTCGCATGCAATTAATAAACCAGAAAACATTATTCACAAAATTCACGTCAATTCATTAGAAATACACAAAGAAAGTAGTTTAAGGCCAGAAGAATACATAAAAAATTTAGAATCAATTAAAAGTAAATATGATATGAATAGAAAGCAAGAAATCAAATCTGATATTAAACAAATGCATGACTTAAATATTGTGCAAAAACAACAATTTAATGTTAATGATAAACAAAGACCTGAAGCAAAATCGTTAATAAAAGAAAATTCTAAATATAGTGAAGAGATTATTGATAAAAAATCTAAGGAAACATTTGGTTCTCAATCAATATTAACTGAAGACAATTTTGCACTGGAATTGATTCCAAAAACCTATTTGTCGACTCAACAATTATCAAATACTATTAATACAGAATTGTTGCACAAAAATGAATCGAATGTTAATTCCCTACAAGAATCTGAATCAACAGCTCGCGAAATTGGACTCAATTATGAAAATACGGATCAAAATTATTTATTAATTAATAAACAACTATATGATAACTCTGATGAGGATCACAAAGTTTATTATCAAATGTTGAAAGAGAGTGAAAATTTAGTTGATTTAAAAGGTAATGTCGATAAACAGTTCAATCAAATTGATTCAAATTCTAATGAACATGAAATAGAAGCGCAAAAAATATTGAGGGAAATCGATCACAATTTAAAACAGAGTTTAGAAGACTTAAAACTAATGCAAAAACAACATGAAGAAGAGGAAGAAGAGGAAGTACACAAAAAAGTGGAAGAAAGGGAAGAACTAAAAGAAGAAAAGGCAACTTTCAATAGTGATTCGTATCCATTAATACAAATGCCTGTTTATGGCAAAGAAAAAGGTTGCGATAAATTGCGAAACACATTACTTTGTGAAACAAAAGCAAACATTCAAAATAAATCACACAATTATTCAAAAGATAATAATGAGGTGTCTTTGAAAATGGCTTCTGTTTCTCATATAGATATTAATTGGAATCTTATCAATGAAAATACAAATAACCCCAAAAGTTCGATCGAACATAAGTTGCAATTAATCGAAAATAAAGAAAGTATTGAGAAAAAAGTAGAGTCAAACGCAATGACTATGAGTTACAATCAAAATGAATCTTATATTCAAATCAAAGAACTTAATAAATCAGATCAACGAATAATAAATGATTCGAATGAAGAAGATATTAATAATAGAGAAGAAAGTTTTCAAAAGGGTTTTAATATATCATATGAGAAAATAAATGATGAATTTACAAAAAATTTAAATGTTTGTCAGTCACTGTTAAATAAGAAAACAGTTGTCAACAATGAGGTGATTGCCACAGACAAAGAACAGACACAAAATATTGATTTTTTTCAAAACGAATCTGATTTGAAAGCTAAACAATTATCTGAAAGATTGATAAGAAATGAATCGGAATCTCAAACAAATAAATTGTATGCGATCTCTAATGAGAAAATGATTAAACCAGAATATAGTAATGTTAAGGAAATGGTCGGTCCAAATGGTCCAAAAGGTCGAAATGACTCTCAAATAGTTAATCAAGAATTACATTTTATAAACGACGAACAAAACAATCAAAATCTAACAAATAAGTTGTTTGAAGACAAATCAGATAATAATACTTCATATAATTCAGGGAAATCAATAGTAAAATCTCCAAAAGAAGTAATTAATTCTATTAGTTTTGAAACTAATAAATTAGTAACAGATGAAGACATGAAATCCATATCAAAAATAGAAGTAAAACATGAAAACCTTGAGGGTCTTAATAATTCATTGATATTGATTGAGAAAAGACCAGATTTAGGATACAGTGAAGATTTTGGTTGGGCTCGAACTCAATATGAATGTGAGATCTGTGCCATATATCACTCTATCAATGATATGGTGGCTATGATTTCATGCACACACTTTGCGTGTAAAGATTGTCTCCAACAATACTTTACTTTACAAATCAGAGAGAGGCAGAGATTAGTGATCGCCTGTCCTTTTTGTGATGAGCCCAATATAGATCCTGATGACGACGACAGTGTCTTCGAATATTTAGGTTTAATGGATCAGTTGATTAGATATCTGGTTGCCAGTGATGTCCACGAATTATTCCAGCGTAAAGTTAGAGACAGAGCACTTATGAGAGATCCCAACTTCCGGTGGTGTACTCAGGTCGCTATCAAAACATTTCACTATTTCATAAATTTGTGTTCATTGTTGATTTGTGTTTTTATAGTGTTCTTCAGGCTTCATAGCACCCAATCCTCAGGCGAAGACAATTATGTGTCCTGACTGTAAAAGTCTAACCTGTGCCAAATGCAGGAAAACGGTATTGCATTTAATGATTAAGTTTGACAGACAAAATAGTAAAAACTAGTAATTGATTATTATTTGAAACTTAAAGTGGAAAAAACAACACTTCAATATATCGTGTGAACAATTTTCTGACTGGGAAAAAGCTATGGATCCCGAATATGCTGAACAACAATTAGATAAACACTTGAAAGAATTTGGAATTGGTATCTATTTATGAGATTAATTTGAATCATTTGTTCTAATCAATAATCTATATATCACTCTATTTATTGAAAGATTGTCCGAACTGTAAATTCAAGTATCAATTAGCCAAAGGCGGATGTATGCACTTTCGGTGCATTCAGTGCTCATATGACTTCTGTGGTGGTTGTCAGCGACCATTCAAAATGGGAAATGTATGTCAAAATGTCATTTAACACAATTGCCTCTCTTGTGCAATTTTCGGAACAATTACCCCATAGCAACGGCTAAACATCCTTCAAAATGACACTTTCATTCAAAGCACATGCGCATAAACAGAACAGTAACTTTTCTTCAAATGAAAAATTGATTTGAAGGATGTTTACTGTTGGGGGAACTTTTGGGGGAATTGTTCTTATAAGTGTACTGTGCTGTATACTTACTAAATCATAAATGTGACGGCTTTGTTGCATCTCAAAAACACTTTCTTGTAAAGCAGATAACTCTAATGTCTGTGTTTTATGTGCTTTACAAGAAAGTGTTTTTTGTGCTTTACAGGAAAGCGTTTTTTGAGATGCAACAAAGCCGTCACATTTATGATTTAGTAGGCATACAGTACTTGTTTTGTACTCATATAACAATTGTTAACGTAAATAATACCCGAACTTTTTAAACTTAAACATTCGAAGTTTTTATGAGAGTTGTGAAAAGAATGTAAGCAAAAAGTTTTTTAAAATCACGTTTAAAATAACTTAAGAAAATTAAATAACTATAAATAGACTAAAATTTTTCTTTGCATTCTTTCTAATGAGTGATTCTATTTATTCTTTTAAAATGTTTCGAAAAAACATTTTCTTCAGCCAGCTCTCTAATGAGAGGATATCTCACTGAAGCCCATGTTGAAAATCAGTGAGATTTTTACAGGGATAATCCCATGTCGGTTGTGGGCGAACTGGCTGGCCACGAACTGTCTGGCCATAGGGATGTTAAAAAACACTGAATATGTGATCGGCATATTGCAGAAAAAGCAGCTTCGTATCAGGAGTTCGAACCCACGACCCTTCGATCATGAGTCCGACACCTTTCCTTTGGGCCAACCTCTCTCCCTATGTTTCGAAATAAGTTCTTAATTACAAGTTAGACAAAAATGAAGTGCCTCATACTCCTCATACCCCACATACCAAGACATGTCCATTTGCACTCCAATTAAGGAACAAATAATTGTTACAATTTATGGCAATCATTTTGAATAAATAAAGGCAAAAATTGGTGATCAAAAAGATGATTTCAATTATGATTAATAACTAAATCATAAAACTAAATAAAACTCTAAATCGTAATTTATAAATACTACGTAAAGGAATGCCAACACTAATTATAAGCAGAGCTGTGAATATCGGAGTTAAAATGTGCTCAAATCAGTCGGGAATCGAGAGCTAAAAAAAGCTCGAAATCGCGCTTTAAAATGGCCAAATCGGGAGTTTCGAAAATACAATATTTCACTCATTTCTAAAGAAAATTAGAATTTAAATGTTTAACTAGTGTTTAAAAATTTCTGGATATTCAATAATCAAATTTATTTTCAAGTTTTCTGATAACAAACTTTGTCTTTTGTCAGTCAATAAATTTTTATACTGCGAAAAAGATCGTTCACCAACTCAGAGAAGTAGTGCTATATAACTGTAATTAAGTAGTAATCGTTTTCTCATTTCTCAGCTTTCTTTTACATTATTTGAATGCATTGCCGATTAAAGGATGAGACTCATTGCGACTATTTTGAGCTTTAATTCATTTATTTTTATTATGAATATCACTTATAAAATTATGGTCAACTCTATTCTTGAGGTATTTTTCAGTCACATGAATGCGTTGTCACATAAAACACAATATAGTTTCTGACCATCTATAGTAAAATCACTATTACTTTTGACCACTTTATTCAGTCTATAACTAAAACTATAAATCCATTATAAATGAAGTGAAAAAATATAGATATAATTTATATTTTGTCGAAAAAATCATATATTTTTGAAGATTTAGATTAGTTTTAAAGATTTGAAATTTATAATGAATTTTGTTTGAATTTTATTAAAAAATATAAGGGAAACCCTTAAATCGGGACATAAACCTGAAAATGTGTCAAATCGGTCGGAATTAATTAAAACCTATGAAATGGGGAAAATCGGGACTTTAAAACTATGTTTTTTGAACCACAATATGATAACTGAAGCTCTAATATCAATCTCCCGATGACTTAATTTAAGGAAAAAGACCGGGAATTCCCGATAATTCACATCTCTGATTATAAGTTATCAAAAGTTGAAAATTTATTCGTTTTTACTATATTTTAAATTTAAATTTCTTAAATTTTGTGGCATTATATTTGAATTAAATTCTCTTTTTTCTTTTGACAATTTTAAAGTTTTTATTTGTCACAAATAAACATTTGCCAAACATTAACGTTTCGAATGCAGTCCCAATTCGTATTGAAATCTCCTCTCTATATATTTTGGAAGCCTTTCAATATACTAGTATTACAGTTACAATAAATAGAGTACAATACAAAAGTATTGTACAATTGAGTGTTTCTCAGGTCCAAAGAATCTGGATGTCTAGGGGGTCCAGTCCACTTTTCAAAATTCATGTGGGGGGCTATAAAACTCATTGAATTTGATTGACAATATTTTCATAAAAAACTTTTCCGCCAGAATTTTTAAAATAAAAATATTTGCAAAATTTGTAGAATAGTAAAGTTTTACTATCGATAATATTGTATTTTCCCCTTTTGCAAATTTAAAGGCGTAATTTTTGATTCTATTAAGGTATTTAACATAATATCGTTGGCAAACTTAATTCATTTTTGAAACTTCTGTTTAGATTGGGCGTCAATTCGGTGAAATTGGGCTCACGCCTAAAAACTTACTATATATCATTTATTAAAACAGGTCTACTTATTTCATACAGTACCAGAAAGTCACTGGGGGGGGGGGGGGTGTCTAAAACACAAAGGGGGACCAAGGTAACATTTTACGATTTTTCATTGCTTTGGGGAATCTGAATACCCCCAGATACCCCCTTTGGGTAAGTCTGGTGCAATTTGTATAGTACTGTACTGAACCATATAACACAAAAATCTTAAACATCTAATTCTCATTAAATTGTCTGATTAATAAAAACTCAATTTCAGAGATGTGGTGTTTCGTCTTTCTGTGAGAAACTGGGCCTCCATTCACACCATCCAAGAAATTGTTTATTTTATTTGCGGGATAAAGAAACAAATGAATTACAAATATTATTAGATGTAAAAAAACAAGTTTTTGTTAATCAATTAATGTTTGTGAACCTCATAGAAAACGTTCGCTAAATATGGCTTAAATTTGGGAAAGACTACTAGAATATTATTTAACAACAATAGTATACAACCCTCTATTTATAATTATACTGTAATAATGAGTCTCTATATTGGGGAACACCCGATTCTTTAAAAAGCTTTGTAACACAGGCAAAATAATCCAAATTGTTTTATAAATAATTGTGAGCGATTTAAAGTTAAAATCATGTTATGTTCCCCCCAATTCTCCCGAATAATAGGCTTTTTCAAAAAAATGCCGAATAGGTTTAAACCTCATTTTTAAAAAAAACTTTAACCCTAAGCTCAACACAAATTAAACTTTTATTCGCAGAAATAGTTTATTCTTATTTTCTATCCAAAAATTCCAAAGTGTATTAATAAAATCCTATCATAACTTAACAAAACTAATCAAAACTCGTTTATTTTGTTAAGATTTCAAAATTTTTCATTCATTTTACTTGAAATACTCTTATTTTAAAATTTGTAATTTAAATTTAAGTCATTAATAAAATAGTTAATTTGATTTCCCGGATCGATTGCCTAATTGATTGCCTCATTAGGCCATTTTACTTTCCCAAATCCCTCCCGAATATAGAGTCTCTGGTAATAACTTAGTGCTTAGTGGGGTAGTAAAGTATAATCATACAGTTTTTGAACGCTGTCTATGAAGCTCCAAAAATGGTCTCTTTTTCCTTATAATCATTTTTAAGTAATTTTCAGAAACATAATATTGAATATAAAACAAAACTAGAAAATGAGCAAAAGTCAAGACGTTGTCCAGTTATGGAACAGAAAGATACGGATTCAGGGATGAAAGATGAGTCGTGTGGAAGATATACTGAATATGCAGGACTTTGCAGGTCTGTTCATACTTTACAATTTAAATATCATTCATTTTGTATTAGTTTATATTATTTTGCTTTCGATATTTATTTAAATTTAATACTAATTACCAGTAAATAAAATACAATTACCATTTCTTCATTTCACATCAAATTCTATATTTTTAATTGTATTTATCATTTTATTTCTTTTCTTATAATAGATTGCATTACAAAGAATATTTGGGAGATTTGATTTGGAAGAATGGTATCGACCCCATTGCCATCTTTAATGAGGATGAACTAGAATTAGTACTCAAAAGAGAGAGCGTACGACTGCCACCAAAATTGAATAAAGATCACTACAAACAGGAATTAATTTATGTAAGCAAAACAGTTAACTGCAGTCTTTAAATATGTTTAAATCAATTTTTTATTCTGAATACTTGCAGATCATTGAACAGCAATTCCCCCTTAAATCAAATGATCATTGAGTTTACAACAATTTTATATAATTCTCCTAAAATTAAATTAATTATTGTGAAATTATGGAATCTTTCAATTGTAAAATACAGTCAATAGCTTGTATTTCACGAAAATAGTCTTTAAATAATAAAATAGATTTTAAACTTCTATAAATAATAATAAAAACTGTTTCAATAAAATTGTGTTATTTCACATTTCATTATATATTTTAAGCTTTAGATAATGAGTTTATAATTTTTTTAAATCAAAACTTTGAGGGAGAGAGAGAGAGAGAGAGAGAGAGAGAGAGAGAGACAGACAGACAGAGAGCCAGAC
>JAQGCH010000886.1:0-18910 GCA_034699485.1 Nanhermannia elegantula | reverse complement strand
GTTATTATAGTTAAACAAAAGACATGACAAGAAATATATTATTGTGGAAATCGTAACACTTTCCACACAAAACTAGAGAGGCTTTGATATGACATTTGGAAATATTACTTCTCATTATTTGGACAAATAATCTACAATGTTATCGCTACAGTACATTGGATTTTTCGGAAGTTCAACCTTATTCTACAGTTGGACTTTATTCTAAAGACAAAGAATTGGGAGATTGAGTCACAAATTGTCTTAATTTTATACAATTCTCACTTTTTGAAATACAATAAAAATATTTTTCAGGAATAATTTCCTGTATTTAGAAATATCTCAGAAAATTAATGATAAGTATGTCCGGTAGTTCACGAATACTCCAGAGTTAGTACTGTTACGGCTCCCGACAGTCTACAAATATTACATCTTGAAAATGAAAACATCTATGTTATTATTTTTGTGACTTTTGGTTACTACTGAAGAATGTTCTATTGTAAAGAACATCTTTGTAAAGAACAATATTGTAAAGTAAAATAATCATGAAATTAAACTATAAAAACTTGAACCTAAAGTTTATTTTATCTTTAATCCATTGAAAGTTTAGACGAAGTCAATAAAAATAAGCAATTCGGCAACTTTTGACTCTACACAATAGCATCCCAATAGTACAGCACTTGAAAGTCCCTACAGTATTAAGTTTATCTCTATTTTGCTCTTTACTAATTGCTTTACTTAAAATAGCATTGAAAACCAATTTTAAAATAGATTTTAATAATTTTCAGAGTTATAGATTTATAGAGTCCTGCAAATGAGCATATCGTAAATAGAATTAATATCAAATAAACCACTGCCTACATAAATGAACCCACGCTATCCACAGAGCTTCCAAATACCACATTAGTGTACGTCATATTTAAAGAATAGAAAATACATCTATTCTAAGTTTATCTTAAAGATAAATCTTCAGAATTTCTGTCAAACAATAATTAATTTGATATTATATAAGTTAAAAAGAAACTATTCTTATACAGGTTCAAGTTTATTCTTGTCTATTCTTCAATTTTCTGTTTATTTTCTAATATCGTGTTTTCATTCAAGCTTTCAATATAAATAATTATAGCACAGAATCTTTTTAACCCAAATCAAAACATTTCTTAATTTAGTTGTAAAAAACAAACAAAAAAGTTATTATCAAAAAGCTCTTCTAATTTAGTTTATATTTAAAATTAATAAGATTTAAGTGAATGAATGAACAATATTTTTAAATAAAATCATAATTTAATTTAATATTTGAAATTTAAAAACAAGGATTTAATGACATTTGCAAATCAAACAAATGAATCATAACTAAAAGTGAAACATAATTAAAATTTATGTATCAATAATTTCTTAAATTCTTTCAATTTTTTAAATGTATACCCGAATACATTTTTTTGAACTTAAGATTAAATAAAACGAAAATGTTTGTAATTTGTAGCTTATTATAAGTGATTTAAACTTATCTGTCTTTATCAAACCAATACTTTATCTAATATTTTATTTTTATTTTGTGTAATTTCATATAATTTATACTTCATATTCTGGATTCAGTATCGAATCCTGTAATGCAATGCATTATTCATGTCATTTCATGCTTTCATTTTTGAATGCACTCTAACATAAAATTCAAAGAATTGTAATCAAATATTTTCCCATTATTGCAATAATATTTGGAAATCATTTGATGAAAATAAGTATATTTAGCAAATTGATATGGAATATGATTAACATAATCATAAGTAATGTTAACTTTGACCTATAAATAAATAGTGAAATTTGATTTCAAATCAGAATATCAAATATTCGGTTCATAAGAATCATTAAGAATTAGTGATCAAATATTTACACTTTAATGCTATTATATTTATATTTAAAATTTATAGAAAAAATTATGGAAACATTAAGGAATTTGAAGAATTACTCAATTACTTCATTAATTACTCGCAAGAATCGATTGAAAGCGTATAGAATACATAAAAGCATTTATCGAGTTTACCATTAAATTGAAGAAAGAGTAGATATCAGACAGAATTAGTTTAAGCTTTAAAACTTATCATTTTGACAGTTATTTACAACAAACTATTATCGCCATTCAAAGAATGTCAATTGAGATTTAATTCATGGATTGTTTGATTTAATAAAATTTCTTTAAGAATAGGGATGCTTAAGAGCAGGGTTCGCCAAGGCGGGGGTGTTGGGAGTTTTACACCAGAGATGCCCAAGGTATGAGCTCCAGGGGGGTGTACTATTTTTTTTTAAAAATTTACCTTGTACCCCCATTTCAAGGTAAAAATCCAAAAATCCATGGAGAGGGGTCTAAAACTCAAAAGGGGGACAAAGGCAATACTTTCAGACCTTGGAGGGTTACACCCCTCCACCCCACTGTCTCGTAGACCTTGTATTACCCTGAAAGCGATTAAAATTTCAGTGTGTCCGCTGTTAAAACAGCTGAAGAGTTTTATTGATTTTAACTAAATTTTAAGAAACAAAGCGAACCATTAAAGACAGTGATCAGCCACATCTTTAATCATAATCTTATATATAACTAACTCTATGATGTGTTTTTAATTATGAAAGTATTAACCATATGAATGGAATAAGTTACATTAAGATATTAAAGAAATAACCAATTAACTAAATGTAAAAATACTTGAAACTCATAAATAATGGACACATACTGTATGACTTCTGGTTATACATTATATTCATTGCTCTAATTTCAGTTCTTGTTCTGTTCTCAGATTCCATATTTTATATATTCAGAGAAAAGAATTTTTGGGAGTTAAAAATGCTCAAATCGGTCGGATATTGGAAGCTAAAAACGGACGGCATATAGACTTAAATCAGATCAAATCATGAGTTTCAAAAGTATTACTTATTTAAAAGTTCAAAATTAGAGTTCGGATGATTAACGAGTATTTCGAAATTTATTATAATCATATTTATCGTTTCCGATAAAAAACTTAAGCAAATTTTTATATTTTGAAAAACAATT
The DNA here is from genome assembly GCA_034699485.1 of Nanhermannia elegantula. Taxonomy (NCBI): domain Eukaryota; kingdom Metazoa; phylum Arthropoda; class Arachnida; order Sarcoptiformes; family Nanhermanniidae; genus Nanhermannia; species Nanhermannia elegantula. Next base: position 15,894 of record JAQGCH010000886.1, on the reverse strand, counting down.
TTTGGATATTAAATGCGACAAATGTTGTATATTTTATGAACAAAAGTTAATCGAATTTATAGTTATTACAAATCTGTTACAAATAAGGATTCTTTGGCAAACTGTAACAAACTTTTTCCAACTTTTCTCTAGTTTTTCAATTATTTTGTTTTAATTCTGTTCTTGAGTTTGGATAAAATTTATTTATTACTGAATGAGTTTTGAGATGAATTAAACCAATTAAAGTTTTAAAGTAATTAAAAATAACACCAAATGCATAGAAATCAATCGGCCAGAAAATTAAAAGCTCCTAAAATTGGAGAAAAATCGGAGGAAAAATTCAAACTATATTTTCCTAATAGGACAGAACCTTATTTTCCTAACAAAAGCCCTTATTTCAAACTCCCGATAAGAAAGACCCGAAGATACCGACAATTCCTTTCTTTGGTTGTATCAAATTTATTTTGAAACTTCAATTATGATGATTAAACTCTTTCGAAATATGCTTGAATTGCAATACATTAATCAAACATTTGTTTTGATTAGTTTTGGATATAGTGAACAAATAAATAGTAAACAAGCGAAAGTTGAGAGCATTCAATTTGTTTATTTCATAGAACTGTTGTTTTGAAATTAGTTTAATTCAACCTAACTATTAGTCAAATAACTTGTGTAATCCAGAGTGTATAGGACTAAATCTCACTCTCTCTGTCTGTCCGTCTCTCTCTCACACACACACACACACACACACACACACACAAAATATGCAGTACAGTAAACATACGCACACAGTTTGTTAACTTGTTCTACTCTTGTGTATTGAGTTAACATTGAAAGCTTGAGCTCCTTCATGGTTGTGTAGTTTATAAATTGATCAGACAATAAGTATTCAAGAATTGAATCCATAAAAATAAGTGAAAACTATTAGACTTTATAATATTTGATTTCAAACTTATCCATTGGAATGACTGTAAAATTTAAATCGATTCAAAATTGATGATTAAAATTAGCTGATTTAGCAAGGTTTTAGATTGAAACTTATGAAAATCCGAGTCACGTAATATCACGTGAAGTGAATATAACGTGAATAGGTATTTACTAATTCTACTAAAATTAATTGAAAGATAAATTTATTTATTACTGCACGAGTTTTGTGATAAGTTAAATCAATTGAAGCGTTAAAGTAATTTAAAATAAGACAGAATCCATAAAAATCAATTATAACACAGCTATTTGTGACTAAATTTATCTTATAATCATTGCTTTAATTATTTGATGCATTGCAGTTGTTTTAGTTGACACGCATATAAAATACACAGAATTTTTTAAAAGCCTCTATAATAATAAAAAAATTGTTTGTGTTTTCTGCACTCGAGAAAATGCTTTTTGCATTATGCTTGTTGAACACGAAAACCCTCTTTCCTGCTATACTCAAGTGAAATGCGTATTTATGGGTACATACAGTCTGCATACAGTACACTTTTTTGCTTACAAAAGAAACCCAACGTCAAAATGTCTAAGCAATAAACCAAACCAAGTGCAAAAATTTTAATTGTTTTATAATTTTATTAATATAGTGGAATGTTTGGTTTCTTGGTGAATACGCTTGTTTACAAGTTGTTGCTCTAATTGTTGTCAAAGCTATTTCAAAAGGTTTGGTTCTCTAAACCTAAAGTTTACAAACTGTGGCACTGCCCCCCCTTGGGGAACTTGCAATGGAAAAATTAACATTGGATTCTATGGAAAGGGGAAACAGATTATAGTCTGAAAACCATTACTCTAAACGACACTCTCTTGCATTTAATCAAAATTGAATGCATTTTCCTTTGAATTATAGATTTGTGTAAGTGAGTGCCATTCCGATAAAAAAGCTTTCAAATTTCAAATAACGTAAAACATGACCCAATTTCATATAAACCCAATTTTGAAAATAAATTCAGAATTTTTTTTATTGATGGATCAATGTTCTGCTTCCATATTTTAAAGAGAGATCAATTTTTGATTAAAATTAATACTTTTTGAGATTTCTTTAAAATTGAACAAATTTTAATAAAATTTCCGGTAAAGTCAAGTATCTAAAAAACCATTAATTTTATGCAAAATTTTCTTTCATATTTGAAATTCTCGGTCTAATTCACATATAAATAAAGTCTAATTTCAATCAAATGAGAATTAAAAAACAAGAAAATTTAGTCGGCGATCAAATGACGCGATACCATATTTGTATTTCTTATTTCTTATCCTAATCGCTCAATATATCGCTTCAATAATTGACTCATTTCGTATCATTTCGTATTATTTAGTGCTTTAACTTTACTCTAAAACTAAAAATATCGGAGAATTAAAAATATATACTTTCATGCAAACCATGAGAAAACTATTAATTAAGGACTTATTCTTCAAATGTTGAGGTTTTATATGACACTAAAAAACATACCCATAAAGTGTAGAACATGTTTATGGTCAACTAGAGTCTAACACTGCTATACTCACTCTCAAAACACTGTATAATGAGTGACTCACTTACCAAACCTTAACTAATTTGAATTGTTATAAATGAAACTAAATTTGAATTGAGTTAACATTAAAAAACTGAATCGCGCCGTATAGTAATACTAGACTCTAATTAAACATTGAAGCAGATAAAGCAATATTGTAATATACAGTACACAGTACACAACCCCACATATGAAAGATAAGACTAAATCTAATTATCTATATTATGAATATCAAACGTCACTTTATTAAAGTTTGATAAGTTTGATATCAAAACTTTGATATTCTGCTGAAGACGTTATTGAAAATGACATGAAATTGTATTATTAGATTATTGTTGAGTATGCATTTTTTGTATTATTGAGTTTTTCTTGTACAACAATTATAATAACTCGACAAGAATAACAAATGAATGGAAGATCAAATCACAGAATACTTAAATGGTTAAATCAAAAACTCACAAAATTGACATAAATGGATCAAAACAAACAAAAGGTGGCTTATACTGGAACAAGACAATCCATGGTCAATCCAACGACTCTCTATTTATATCACCCTAAAGATTAAGTGACTTTCAAACAAAGCCATCATTTCTTAATTTATTATAAACTAAATATAAAATTTGTTAAATATTTTGAAATTTTAATTAATGTTTATATACTAATAAGTGTTAAGTTGAGTTTTAATTTTTGCTTATTATTTATATTAGTTTTTTAAATTAAAATATTGGTTTGCCTTCAAATATTTTTTGGTTATCTTTTAAATGATTAAAGTTAGTATCCTTTCAAATGTAAAATGGGGTTAAGTTTGCTATAAGAGGCATAGAAACAGGACATAGGCATAGAATCGTTGTATTGACCAAAGTATGTGTGGGTTGTCGTGTAGCTGCTTATACCTAATATAGTTTGCACTTTATGTAAAGCGCGCTCTGCTTTAATATAAAGAGAATTATGAGACATCCTATAAATACCAACGAAAGCAAGTGTCGGCATTTATCTTAACCTGTATTGACAGGTATATAACTTATTAAGTTATATTTAAAATAAATACTTTGCTTACATATTTAATACTTCTTAAGATATAGTATATTCATAATTAAGTGGTTCAAATACTTGAAAGTGATCCCTTTATAAATTTTTAAGATAAACATTAACCTATTTTATGCACCTGGGATTGCTATTTAACATTATATGTTGTGGTAACCGTCAAATTTTATTCAAACTGTATTAACATTTTTCAATTATCAATACAAAAAGAGTTGAATAATTCATTTTCAAAGTTTTTAATTTAAATGATTTAACTTTTGTTTTCAAAAATCGAAACAAAATAGCAAAACATTTTTAATTAAATGGTTACTCAGGTGTTATATGGTATCAAAAATCTTATATAATCACTATTAGTGTACCAGAAAGCTATCAAATATTATTAAAGATAAAACTGTGCTTTTAAAAAATGACTTTAATTTATATACTATTATATAACAGTATTATAAGAATGACCATCAGCTTAACTCATGAAATATAGCTTAATATTATGTCAAATCGTCTTTTATATCGATAACAAGAAATTCGATATTTATAAAAGTTTTGATTTTCATTTAAACTCAATTTAAAAAAATGAAACTCAAAGAAATCTTGAAAAAGCTGAGAATTTTGCAAATAAATAATCAAATGAAGCACCATAAACAAAAAAATCTTGTTTTTATTTTAATAATGTATTTTTTGACTTTTATCGCCAAAATGTCGCCACAAGTATAATAATAACATATTATAATTCATATAAATTAAGTGATAAATTATAAAGTGATAAAAGCGACTTTAGTGCTATCAAAGCAAAGGGTGGTCTAATATCGAAAATTTAAATTATACTAGTATTTTACCAGTAAATAAAAAATATTTTAAGTAATTTAGTTTATTTTATTGGCTTTTGTTAAGCTTTGTATGTTTGCTTAGTTATGAGGTTTGAACTTTGTTTTACAGAACAGTTTAGTTGATAAAAAACGATTATGCTTTCAAAAACAAATTATGGAGCAATTGAAAGGGTTCTTAAAGTGCAAAATGCAATCTTTAAAAAGATAAGAATTTTTTTCATAAGATCCAAGTATATCTTTTGAGATACAAGAAAAGGGATTGAAGAAGTGATCGATTTCTATAAAAATTTAACAAAATGTGCTCAATTGGATGGAAAAGGTTGAGGGATAAACTCTGATATTATTTTCACAGAACTCAATAATAAAAGATTCTATTTGAAGAAATAGATGTAATACCAGATCTTGTACTGCATAATAAATTAGTTTTTATCTGATGGATACAAATATACCGGACATAATATCGATCATAATTATTTCATTGTTGGATCGAAATTCTTGCATAATATTATATTCTGCCTGAATAGAGTTCCCTATAGACAGTCCTTGTATACAAGACAAGACATCATAAATATTTTCATTTTTTGTAATAATTTATTAAAATGTTTTCTAAAAGAATAGTATCATAAGTATTACGAAAGGATCAACTTTCTAAAGTACTTTTGATCCTTAGATGTAGTCCTCGAAAGTTATTATGAGATATAATCCGATAATGTAATTATTATGTGCGATGCAACACAAATCTAATCACTATTTTCAAATCATATAAATAAATTCAGATTCAGTGCGGCTCTAATAGGCTTAAGTTTTGGTATTGAGTTCAAAGCGAATTTATCTTTAATGTATGAGTTAATTAAATTATGGTAAACTAAATTTTTATTTTTAATAAGCAAAAGAGCAATACTTTGCCAAAATTTACTAAAACAAGATGCAAAACTACTTTCTTTGAATTATTATTTTTCTTCAATAAATAGTAAATATTCAGCATTTTATTTTTAAAACCGAATTTTCATATTTTCAAAGCTTAAGGTCTATACAAAACTAAATTGTTTAATCTCTTTTTAACTATTAGAGGGTCCTATCTATTTTTCTTAATATAGATTAGCGGCACCCGTTGTTTCGCAACTCACATAACTTAATTATAACTCTGATATTAAACAGTTTTAAGAATTATTATTAAAAACTGATGTAATGAAAATTTTGCAATATTATTGTAATTTCACTCATAAAAATTATTCAAAAAATTCAAATGCACCGTAAAGGCTATAACAATGCTTTTAAATACTGGATTTTCAAAAATAATATTCCACGGGTTAATACCGGAGTTAATTTTAATTTATATGAGTTGAGTTTTTTTATAAAAATTTACTGAAAATCAAATGCACTATAAATGCTTTTGAATTACTTTTTTTTACTAAAATTGAATAAATACGAGTATGACTGGTATGAAAGTTATGAGTTGCGAAGCAACGGGTCACGCTAGTAAGAATTAACTTTTGTAAAACAACAATTTTATAAATGCAATCTAGAAAATGGATTCTTAAAGATAACAGAACTGACATAATTTTATGCAAAGCTAATAAGTTATTATTGCATTAAACTAAGTGCTATTTAATGGAATGTTGTTTAATGTGATTAGAATATAATAGTTAATTCATATTAATAAAAGTTGAATAACAACACTCTCATAGGCTAAAAATTGAATAATGCTATGAGTTGTGCAATCAATAGGATGATACTTGAATCTGATGTGTTATAAACAATTATTAGAATAGTGACAAATTTATAATACATGTAATATGAATGCAAAGCATGCATTTAGTGTAAACTAGAGAGTCGTAGGGTTAGGCGAGTGCCGAGTACTAAACGTTTAAAACAAATATCCCTTTGCTATGGTTCAAAAGTAAGTGAACACCCCTTATAAAATGCCATACAGTTTTTTTCAAACATTCAGTGCTTTGCAGGAAAAAAAGCGTCTTAAACCCTACGACTCTAGATTTCTACTCATTGATTGCTTTTTAACTCGTGTTGCGTAACAAAATTTCATATTATTGAGAATATATTCCATTGTTGAAAAATTCTGAATTTTCATATTATTGAGAATGAGTAACAAAATACTCATATTATTGTAATGGCTATACTAAGCCATATTGTATAGCATACCAGACGCCCTTTTATACTTTTACAACAATGCTAAATGAGTTCAAATATTTCCATATTATTGAATGAGTTATCTGTTAGTTAATAAATTATGATTCGACCAATTTTTAGAAATACAACACGAGTTTAATAATCCTGATTCAGTCTTGTTTACTAATTCATAATAAGTTAATTTACAAATAGTTTAAAAGTTGTTTAATATTTATCACAATTGAGAATAAATTAGTTGGCAGTTAAAAAATGAATTTAGAAATTGATACATAGTTTGATTGATTTGAGCACAAAAACTTCCATCAAATTTATGGCTCTTAAAGAAACTAATTTTTGAAGAATAAATAGAGTAACTAAACTTAACTAAATACAGTATTTACTGTAACTAGATACAGTAACTAAACTTAAAATTACAAAATAATGCTGTATTTATATAAATTATAATATTTAAGTCAATTTAATTTATGAAAATAATTACAAGTTATTTGAATAGAAGACTATTTTAAGCATCATTTTATTCGATTCCTTTAGAATGAAGAACATTTAATGATATCAGTCATTAGTTTTATATTATTGTATATTAATATTATATAGTTATATAATCATTAAGGTTTATATTATATAAAATTATGTGAACACTCATATAAATAAATGATTAGATTTAACTTATATATATTTACCGATATTTACAATAACACTATTTAAATGTTTAACATTATTGAGTCGATTGAGTCAACATTTTCTAGTTTTAGAATTTATGCGCTTTATGTTGTTTGAGAAGAACAGCAAATTGAGAAATGTTTATATAGAAAAATATATTACTTCATGCTTTCAGAGATACTTTTAAATAAATTGAAGTTCTTTTAATATGATTAACTCAAACTGTTTCAATTTCTATTTGTGAATTAAATTTAGTTTAATTGAAGAAATTCAGTTCTTCATCAATTTATCTCAATAACAAGGCTTTAAAGATTTTCAATTTCACAACTCATAAAATTCTATGACAATTCATAATTTAGTCGAATGTTTAGCTATAATTATAAGTTACATAATATAGATTAGTGACGAGAGTTTTTGAGATTTAAGAGATTAAGAAATTTAATTAATTTTTGAAGACAGTATTTAAAAAGCATTGTTATACACTTTGCACTGCATATGAATTATTTTGAAAAATATTTGTGAGGAAAGAATCACATTTTTGAAAAAATTCATTATATTATTGCAGACATATTGACATCATTTTTAAAAATAATATACAGAAGATTTCATTATTATACAAATAATACAAATATGTAGCCACAGAATTTTTTTTTGCTTGAAAAGGAGGTCATCACATGAAAAAGTTTGAAAACTAATGTTATAGATGATCATAATATAACATAATATTCATTGATATTTTATTTGAGTTCTATATACATATTATTGCAATTCATTTAACTCTTTTGAAAAAACTTTTAAATTTATAGCAAATCTTTTATTGTTAAAGAAAACTTGCTTCAAGAAGTTGAAAGACTTAAACCTTATAACTTAATATTTTCTTATTAATTGATTTTGTAGTCATTTAATTATAGACACGATCTTCAATCATATTGTTTCCGTTCAATAAATAATTATTCATATAGTGTTACATCGAAGCGAATCTAAACAACAGCTGCATTTCATCAATTTATTGATCAATTTATATTCATGTCTCGTTGTCTTGAAAAGAGATCAAAAATTTATAAGAATAGAGAAACTTTATCTAATTGAGAACTTGAAGTGAGCCCTATCTTAAAAGGCTATTTTACTCATTTTTCAAACAGTCGACTTACTAAAGATATGACAAACAGAAACTCAGTTTACTTTATATAAGAAAAGTTAGTTTAAAAAGAAATGAAATATAAAAGTTGTCCTCATTATGTTGTCATTAATAAAAAATATAATTCATTTTAGTACTAATGTAATGGTCTATACTAACCATAAATTGATGGACTTGAGCTCAGCTATGATCAAATGAACTGAAGATTTGGAGCTTTTTTGTCATTTTATTTAAGCTTTTTTATGTCTCTAAGAAAACATTTCTTAAAATAACTGAGAAGACAATTCCTATTATAAAATAATGTATTTATTTGACAAAATTGTTCTTGTTTTTAAAGTTTTGAATCCAAGTTATTATTGACCTGAAAACTCTTTTGCAATTTTAACGATCAAAACACCACTGATTAATAGTCAAGAGTAAAGTACTGTCCAATTTCGCTCTCAAGTTCTTGAATACCCTATTCAGGGACAAGTTTTGCTTAATTTTTGATTTTAGGTTTGGGTTCAATATAATTTGAAGTAAATTATAACTATTGGTTCTGTTCGTGATTTTCTGAAAATTGCAGTTCTGTTCAGTTCATAGATCTGCGGATCGGTTCGAGTGTGAGCGGATAGCGGTTTGGTTCTGTTCACCTTTTTTTCCTAAGAACAGTTTTAATATAAATATTGTAATTTTAAAACCTGGAACAGAATGGTGTAAATGTTTTTTGTACAAACCATACAAACTAACACTAAAATACCAAAAATTGCTATCAATAATCCAACACAATTTGAACTAAACTTAATTTAAATAGTTAACAAAAAGTTTAGCTCTCAATGCTTTAAATGCACTCACATAAGCAGTAGCTGTCATTCATAGATTTGAATACATGTATCTATTAGAGTGTGTTAGTCTTAAAAAGGATTCAGGCCTTCAATACAATAGTATCTAAAATCAAAATTAAGTATTGAAAACTTATGAACGTGTAGTGATTGTGTAGTCTAGACGTTCCGGAAGACCGTTTCGTCGACTGTTTTCAATGCAATTTTAAGTAAAGGCAATATTTTCTTTTGATTGTTGAATTTTGAAATCCTTATATTAAGTTGAAATTCTATTTTTAACTTATTTTTATCTAATTAACTAAAATTAATATTAAAAATAGTTGACATAACAGAAAATCGAAACATATGAATTAGAAGTTAATGTTAAAATATAAGAAATAATGAAACTTATGCATTAATTATATGAAAAGCAATTTACGCAAATGAATTCGCAAAAAATATTATTATAATTATAAAGATATAAAGAGAAAGGAAAACATTAATGAGTCAAAAGACTTAATAAAAGAATAAAATGCATATATAATAAAACTCTCATTTAAATATGTTTTCTTATAAGAATCTATTTTATGATATTATTTAAGTTCATCAGAAATATACTTAAAAGTGAAAAGTTTCGGCCAATTTTATTATTTTTCATCTGATTAAAAACTAATGACAATCATAAGCTAAAATTGATTACAGATGTATATGAAAACTTTGCATTCAGTTTCTATTAAGAGATCAAATATAATAAGTTATATGGCATTAAATATTAAATACTATTTCATAAATTCCCGAATTATTTGTTTTCCATTCAAATAGTTTATTCATTTTTGTCATTACTCAAGAAAATTAGTTTCGACGATATTTGTTTAGAAAATCATTGAGAGTTCTATTATAATAATGATAAAATCCATTATAGTATATCAAATTGCTTTTAATAATAGTATACTGAATGTCGCAATATATAGATATATATTAAATGTAGATTCAATGGTTCAATCTTCACAAAGAGTCTTTAAGTTTAATCAATTTTTAAATTACTAATTATTAAAAACTTTCATATTTCTCATTCGTATTTTAAGCACTATTTTCGACCTTTGTTCTCAAGTTAATTATGATATTAAATATTATACTATTGTTGAAAAAGAAAAGTTTCCGAAAAACTTTCTCACAAACTTTTTCTTCAATGGGAGGTCAATATTATTGGAAAATTTCTCACAAAAAACTAAAATTTCTATAAATTTTTCAATAATATATTGTACTCGAATTAAAATTTATACTTATTTTATTATTATATCAAAATTTGTAATATTGATTGATATTTTATATTCACATTTAGTGATTTTTAATAAAAAATTCAAACTTTTATTGAAATGAATTTTGTAATCGCCGAATAATTTTATATACAATTAATCTCAGAACAAATGTAGGAATTTCATTATTGTTTACACCTGTGCTGACAAAGAATCGAATTAATCTCTTAATCGAAATAAAGAATTAATATCCGTCTCTTCTCGACAAAAAGCTATTATTTTGACACAAGAGTGCGAGTGACTTAACTATTGAATATACACCGATTAATTTAGCTTTAATTAGAAGAGTATAACATTTGATTGTTCGATAAAATCCAACTTTCATTTCTAATTTAATCAGACATTAAAGGGGAAACATTTAAATTATTCTTATTTATTATAATTATCAGAATATGAACTTTCAAATTGTAAAATTACTCAAAGAATATTCTTACATAAATAAATACCCCATAAAGCTCAGAAATTTTCGTTCCAAACTTTATATAGCTTTTAGAGATATGACATGTTTTAGATTTACTAATAATTTATGAGAATATATGGAAAAATATAGGAACTATTTTATATTAAACATAGAGTTTTAAAAATTTTAGTTTTGGTTCAAGTTCAGGAAAGAGAACGAAAATTATTTAATTTGGTTCCCGTTCTTGGAATGGAATCGACAATAGTTTAACTAATTTTTTTGAGATTGATTGAGATAAACCTGATTTTTAAGTTTTGAAATCATTTCTGAAAGTTTTATTTCTAAAAGTCTCACTTTTGAGTATAAGATAATTCCAATACAGGAATTCTATTTGTATTTAATAGAAAATCGCAATTTATACAAATATTAATTATCTTTTAGCGTTTCAACTTTTTCTTTCTCTTTTTAATGTTTGTCTTATTTGTATTTTTGTCACAATTTTGATTAATATCACAAAAGAGCACATAATTAAAATATTTGAAATCTTTTATGAATTTAGATATGAAAGGTTCTCAAAAGTGCACTTTTTTTTATCTCAATCTCATAATTCTCACCAATTATTGAAAATGTAATGTCCAATTCGGGTTTAATTGGAAAGAAGCTTAATTACTGTTTCTACAAAATATAAAGTTGTTTTTGTTTTTTAAATAATTGATTTATAACGTTTCAAAGCCTAAAATTATTTTGACTTTTAAAGTATTCGCAGGAAAGAGTCATTACAGGGGATTCAATTGAAATATAGAATAACTTATACAGTACATACTGATTCTCCCTAACTCTAATCGGATTCTGATATTTAATTAATTTTTTCACAAGAGACGAAATTTTCAACTCTTTCAGAACTTTAATACAATTATTTCTTAATTGTGACTTAAAGTGAATGAAAACCTATAAGAAGGTGAGTTATGGGAACTTGAATTGAAATAAAATTAGATTTAGTAGTATATTAATTAAAGCTTACCTTCTCTTTTAACATTAGCCAAATTACGATGAAAAACATGAGAAAAGTCGATAAGATATGCCCCTCTTGTCAGACCAAATAAGACGAATACAATCACATTAACATGAGAAGCCCGGAGCAACATTTTCATTTCTATTAATTATTTGCCAATTAAATAATTGTTTAATTTAACTATTTATCAAATCACTCAATATGTGATAATAGATGTTTACAACGTTTTTAACAGCAAATTATTGGCTTTAATAATAGTAACGCTTTTAATTAATCGCAATACTATTGAGATCTAAACACAGCACTAGATTAGACTTTTTCAACAAAAAGTCGCTCTTTTACTAACTATTTTCTGTTTCTGCGGTGAGTTTGGAAACGCACTAAAATAAACATTTTCTGCAACAGCTTTCAGTAGTGAACTGTATGCACACGCGCGTCAACAATAAACGCAAATGTTTTCGTGGAATATATCTGTCTTTTTTATGGTTACGCCTTCGAGAAGTGGAAAACTTTGTCCACTGTATAGTTGTTTTTATGGCGGCTTTGACTCTTCCAGTATTTTAACTAACAATGAATTCCTTATGTAATTAGTTAAGCGCTAGAATTAATTCAAAGTTCTTAATTAGAAAATTGCATCTTAATTAAGATAATCCATAAAAATATAACAAAAAAGCGTATCATTTAGTGCCACTACTTTATTAATTGGCTTAAACATCAAATTTTAGTCTCGTTTGCCTTTTTGTTCAAGCTCTCAGCTCTTGTATCAAACTTTAGTTTTATTTATAGCCTAAGAAAACTTTTTCTCATAGAATCGCCGAAAACATTTTATAAGTATAATTGTTGTGCCTAAATAGAAAATCCAATTTAGCATGCTTATAGAGGTCAGCATTTTATATCAATTTTAGTCATAATATAACGTGACCTAAAAATATTTCATAGAAAAAGTTGAATTTTTATATTAAACATTATTTTATATTTACAGCAAATAATTTTGTCAGAAAATAAAACTGATTAATACTGTAATATTGTATATAAAATACGTGATTCAACTGTTAAATAAACCGATAAGATTAAGGTCAATGCCGGGCATAAAAGCTCACAACTTTTGAGATTTGAAATTTTAATTCAGAACTTTATATCTATAGAATTGCAAATGAGATTAGAATGAAAGTAAATCTATTTTTATATTTAATGTAAATTCTAAGTCATTTTTTAAGTCTTACGTTAGTTTATTTATTCTATGAATATTCAAATTTTATGACATTAATTATTAATTACTTGATGAATATCTAATCAGAATATATTTAAAATTTTTATTAACATATTCAAAGTATAAATAAAATAATTTCAAAACTAGTAATCTTCATGGGCTTAAAAAGCTGAGCTTAAATCTCAAGATGTGACTCATTTTTCGTAGAACTTGATGAAAAACTCACAGATTCACTAAATTGACTTCAAGCGCAGCGCAGCTAAAAGAACAATTAAATTAGCAGCACGTTTATGAAGATCACTATTCAAAAGTAATAATCGCCAATGTTGGGGTGGGGTCCAGACAGGGTTTAGGTCACATTCACTCTGATGGTAAATGCCGACTAATTGTTCTTTGTTTTAAAGCAAACCCGAGACCCTTTGTATAAGCCCAGGCCAACACAGGGCCTTATTATTACAGAGAACTTTTTTTAAACACAGGCCTAGTGAGTCCAGTGGCATGAATATAGGCCAACCTAAACTAACTAATTGCTATTTATTCTTATTTAACATTAGAATTAGTTAACATGTTTAAAAATTTATTTAGTTTCTATTAATTAGATTTCATTGTTATTCTGATAGATAAATAAAAAGGATTTAGTATTTAAATTTGCAAATAAAATGTGTAATTTGTATAATCAAATAATCTTATAATTCTCAAAGTAAAATAAACTACATTCTAATATTCAAGTAATCTAATGAACAATTTTTTATTTTCCAAATACAAATAGCAATAATAGTCTAATGATTGCCATTTACTCGAATTCAAACAAAGAGCTTTTGTTTTTGGTATCGATCGACTTGTGTTAATAGAGCTTATGAGAGCTGACAAACTTTTAGATAAACTTTTACTTGATGAACAACTTCTGTAAGTTAGATATCTTAAGGCTTCAGAAATTATTTGATGAAACAACAAATAAAAACTTCAATTCCTCAATTATTTTTGTTTATCAAGCCTTTCAACAACTTTTCACATTTTTGCAGTTTTATAGATTCTCTTTGAAATTCATTTTTAACTTTTAATAGCAAATTAATAATTCAAAGACTCTAAAGTTTAGGGAAAAGTCAATTTTAATTAAGCGCTAATTAATGACAATTATAAAATATTTCTCTAAGGATAACATTTAATAACTTAATCTAAAAATAATCTGTATTTAATTAATTGAAAATAATCAGTTTAATGCATTTTAATTAATAATTGGTTTGAGATAATAGAGTATTGCATTCTTTAGTTTTTTTATTAAAAATTTTGTAATGAAGTTAAAGAAATTAAACAGAAGTTAAGTTCTAACAAATTGATTGACACATTTATTGGAATTTTAATTAACATAATTTTGAAAAATTAATTTAATCAAAATTTAATTAACCTGTTAATGATAATTATTAAATTGTAAAATTTTGTTAAACTCATTAACTGATAATTCTTGTAATTAAAATATTTAATCAAAGGATACACTAGTGTTTATCTGGTGTTTATAAGTACAGACCATGTTCGAGTCCTAAAAATGCTTTATTATTCACTGGAATAGGTCAGACAGGAAATCCGAAAGCTTGGGTTCATTTCCCACTCAGCTCCCACGTGTTTTATGTTTAAAAAAATCATTACCAGTTTTGTTTGTAAGTTAAAATAAATGAAGTGCTGTGAATGGATGATAAGTTCCATACATTATTTGATTTCTTTAAATATACTTTTAAAATAACCTATTCTACTGAGGAGAAAAACAAACCTAAAAACACTTTCAATATCATATACCTATATATTGAAAAAAATTTATGCATTTATGCGACACTTGTATAAAACTAGTCCGAAACAATTTATCTTTGTATTCTATTTTTTAGTCATTATTTGAATCCAACACCACCTGCACACCATTTCAATCACACATTTCATTCAGTTAAACCTTGTTTAATACCAATTGAATCAGATTGAGCTCATTTTAAATTAAAAAATAGATTTATTCTCTTATTTAACTAAAACTTATCTTATGTTTAGTAAAGTTTGCAAATGTTATACAGTATTCTTGAAAAAGGAGAAGAATGAAAACAAGAATTTAATATATCAAACAATAATCACCACTGTTTCAATTCTATAAACTTGTGCAGTAAATCACAATCATTTCTTTATTTAATTGAATGCTTGCAATAAAGGCGTCGTTACATTTTAGCTCAAACTCATTCAGCATAAAAAGTTCTTCATTATAAGATTACTTTTTGCTACCAATATTTTTAATTGTATTTTATTATTATTTTAAATAAAAAATACTAATTTTTATATAAATGAATTATAAATATTCAGATGAAAGAGATTACAGTCTCATTAATTATTCAAAGTTTGCAAAAAACGTATTTTTTATCAAAAAAATATTGAATACATAAAATTTATAATTCATTTGCATTCAGTGTATTTTTATTTAATGAAATATTAAAATAATATCAGAAAATAATTGAAAATTTTTTTGATAATTTTTTATATTGAATGAAATTCAGAGAAATGGACTTTAATCTCATAAAACTATAAAACTTTTTTGATTTCTTATCATAAACAAGACTATTATGTCTTCAATTGTGAGTCTGTCGTTAATTTAAGAAATACATTGTTAAGGCTTTGCATTATATTTCTTTATTCTACTAAATTCAAGGAAAAATTCAATTTATTTAATTGCTTTATTATTATATTATAATCACATTTTCTTCATCTCTAAGAAATTTAGGCCTTTATGCGTTTTTGTTTGACTTGTAACGTGAAGAACAAGTCTTGAGATAAAATCAATTTTCTCATAACTAACTTCCTTTATGTTCTATCTGTTCGATCTCACAGTGAGATAAC